>PVLC010001448.1:26246-80475 GCA_004027655.1 Graphiurus murinus
TAATCCCAGCATTCGGGAGGCTGAGACCGGAGGATCCGGGTTCGCGGCCAGCCTCAGCTACCTAGTGAGGCACTCCGCAACTTAGTGAGACTCGGTTTCAAAATAAAGAATAAAAAATAGGGCTGGGGGTGTAGCTCGGAGGTAGAATGCCCCTGAGTTCAATCCCCAGTACCGCCAAAAAAAAAAAAAAAAAAAAAAAGAATAACAAAGCCAGGCATGCTTGTAATCCCAGTAGGGAGGCTGAGACAGGATGATCTGGGTTCGCTAAGCCTCAGCTACTTAGTGAGGGCCTCCACAACTTAGTGAGACCCTGTTTCAAAATAAAGAATAAAAATAGACTAGGGGTGTAGCTCAGAGGTAGAATGCCCCTGGGTCCATCTCCAGTACCACATTAAAAAAAAAAAAAAGAATAACAAGCCCAACAGATGTGGTGGCACATGCCTACAACCCCAGTACTTGGGAGGCTGAAACAGGAGGATTGCAAGTTTGAGGACATCCTCAGCAACTTAACAAGGCCCTCAGCAACTTAGCAAGACCTTGTTTCAAAATAATATTTTTTTTTAAAAAAAGGATGGGGGTGTAGCTCAGAAGTAGAATGCCCCTGGGTTCAATCCCCAGTACCAAAGTAATATAAAATAAGGTAACTAAAATAAAGTATCAACTGAGATAACAGAGCAGTCATTTTAAGAATCGTAAGATGTTTTTAAAAAATCATTTCTGAAATGTTTAATTTAGCATATGTGGTTAAAATTACATTAAATATTTCCTTTAACTTAATTCTACATTATTATTCTATCCTCAGGGGGCAAAAATCAAGATATAGAAAAATATGCACAAAAGGTATGAATCAAGACATTTATTATTCAGAAAGTTTTATGGAGGAGCTATGATACACTGGACATTACTTAAATACTACATAAGCAATACAGACAAGGGCCCAATTCTTTCACAGTTTACATTACACCCAGACATGTAAAAAGCAAAGGAAAAAAATCAAGACAGGAAACCACAAGTGTCAAAGCTCAGAATCAGAGTGAGACATACTCTAATAGCAGAAAGAAAGTCAAATGGATCAAGACAATTTTAAAAAGAAGGAGGAGAAGCTAGAGAGGTAGACCGGAGACAGATGATGGGGACACAGTATTACATTTCTATTCTATTATAATTACAAAAAGAAGCCACTAACTGGGGGAAAAAATTATCTTATGCACATTTTTACAGGCTTCTGAGAGACTATAAAAAGTGGTAACAGGAGTAAGCTATTGCAGGAATCCCTGCAGGAAGAGGTAATAGTGGCCTGGACTACAATGATAGCAATTAGAACAAAAATAAATGTATGTGGTGGTTAGAACCCATGATATTTACTGATGGATGACCAAGATGTGGGACATGAGGGGCCAGAACAATAGAATACAACTCTTAGGATTCTAATGGTACCATTCATTACTCATAAGCTAAAACTTAAAGTGTTTCTACAAATAGAATGGTTACGTACATTATGAAGCATCTATAGATGGAATATTACTAAGTTTGTGGGAAGAAAGTTTGCTTCTCTTACTATCTATGAGGTAATGGGCATCATACTTAACTATTTAGGCTTTCGGTCTAATTAAATAATTACTAAAAATAATAACTACAGCTTTCATAAGAGTTATTGTCAGGATTAAATGTGATCATATGAAAAACACTTAAGTGGCTGTATTTAATAATTTAAAACTGGCGAAAGTCCTAGTAATAATAGTTCAACACTCAGAAAAAAAGTGTCCAATAAATGTTTTGTGGATGGACAGATGGGCAGGTAAAAGAAATGATCTTCTGACACAATTCCATAATCCTTCAAAACCATGCACTCTTCACCAAAGGTAAGCAAAGAAGATGTTTTTAAAAATTTAGATTATAGCAGGGCGTGGTTGCGCACGCTTGCAATCCCAACATTTGGGAGGCTGAGATTGGAGGATCAGGTCCGCGGCCAGCCTCTGCTACTTATTGAGGAACTCCACAATTTAGTGAGACCCTGTTTCAAAATAAAGAATAAAAAGTGGGACTGGAAGTATAGCTTGAAGGTAGAACGCCCCTGAGTTCAAGCCCCAATACCGGGAAAAAAAAAAAAATTCAGATTAAAATCAATTAAGGAGAATTATAGACTTTTTAGTACAAATTAACAGAGTAATATAAGGTCTAGAGTGTTCCATATTATACATAGTAAAATAGATTAACTAGAATAATAGATAATTTCTAGGTCATAAAAATAATTGGAAAAGCTTACTGGCCTACTCAGAGATTGATGAGTCAACCTGAATGCAATGCAGAAAGAGTGCATGACTAGGAGAGAAACTAAACCACAAGAGACTACACAGCAAGGAATTATCACTAGCAAGTCAAGAGCTAGATGGAAAATAAAAGTGAATGTCAGGAGAAAAGAACAGAATCTAAAACCCAGGAACAATACACAAGGAGACATATACCCAAAACCAGGATTAATCAGCCCATGAGAGAAGCAGAGACCAGGAGAAGTAGATATCTACATCTGACATAGGTATAGAAACCCTTGGGTTTGAGCCATAACAGAAGACAATCCCAAATGCCATGACCCAAATGTTGAAATCCCAAAACATCATAACCCCTAAAGTCAAATATCCCTAACTCTAAAATTCTGAAAGATCAAAATCCTAAACACATAATTCTGGAAAAAAATAATCTTTAAAAATGTTTTCTTGAGTTCTCTGTATATTCTGGATATTAGTCCTCAAGAAACTCACAGCTAAGAAGATAAATAACCCAATCAAAAAAAATGGGAGCTGGGTGTGGTGGCGCACGCTTGTAATACCAGCATTTGGGAGGCTGAGACCAGAGGATCCGGGTTCACGGCCAGCCTCAGCTACCTAGTGAGGCACTCTGCAACTTAATGAGACCCTGTTTCAAAATAAAGAATAAAAAATAGGGCTAGGGGTATAGCTAGGAGGTAGAATGCCCCTGAGTTCAATCCCCAGTACCGCAAAAAAAAAAAAAAAAAAAAAAAAAACAAATGGGCAAATGATCTAAATAGACATTTCACAAAAGAAGAAATACAAGTGGCCAATAAATGTATGAGGAAACTTTAAACATCATTAGCAATCAGAGAGATGCAAATCAAAACTACCTTGAGATTGCACCTAACGCCAATCAGAATGACAATCATCAAAACACAACAACAAATGCTGGCGAGGGTATGGAGAAGTGGGAACCCTAATACATTGCTGGTAGGATTGCAGATTAGTGCAACCACTTTGGAAAACAGTATGGAGGACCCTCAGATGAATGGGAAGGAACCTACCATATGATCCAGCAATACCGCTTCTAGGTATCTACCCAAAAGACTGGAAACCAAACTATCAGACCAATGCATGTGTATCTATGTTTATAGTCGCACAATTCACAATTGCCAAACTATGGAACCAGCCAAGATGTCCACCGACAGATGAATGGATTACAAAACTATAGGATATGTACACAATGGAATTTTACTCAGCCATAAAGAAGAACAAAATCATGTTATTTGCTGGGAAATGGATGCAACTGGAAAACATGCTGAGATTAGTCAGTCACAAAAAGTAAACAAGTATATGTTCTCCCTAATATGCGGATGCTAGGGAGAAGATTGGGCACTAGAGGGACTCCAGAGGGAAAAGGAGAAACCCTAGATAAACAAAGAAGTTGACTTAACTGAAGGTGATGGACGGGGGCGGGGGGGGGGGGGCATGACACCCTAATGCACATGATATACTTTCACAAATATATCAAAGTCAATCACTAAAGTGAACTTGAGAAGGAGGGAGGGCGAGGGAATGGGCTGGGAACTGGGGAAGGGGTTAAATGAGAAATGTGTACATATATGCCTTTATCAGCGTGTAACTAACAAAGATGTATGATTACAATGCACCAATTAATAAAATTTTTTAAAAAAGACATCACTTCATACACTGAGGGGGTTTCAACATTTTTACATACACATACAAAGCTTATAAACAAAGTCAATCCTCTAATAATAAAATTATTTTGTGAGATAAGAGAAGTCAAATTTATAAAAAAAAGAAAGATGCATAGAATAAATGAGGATTTTATGACTCATACAGTCTTCATACAATTTGTACCTCCGGTATAGAAATGATGCAAAGAAGGAATCCACAGCACAATAAATTGTGAAAACTAAAGCTGACAATTTAAAATAGTGGAGAGGCTGGGGGTGTAGCTCAGTGGTATAGCACGTGCTTAATATGCACCAAAAAACTAAAAAAATAGACAAACAAACAAGAAAAGAAAAACAGAGCCAGGTGCAGTGGCACAAGCCTATAATCCCAGCTACCAGGGAGGCTGAGGCAAGGAGGATAACAAGTTCAAGCCTAGTCTGGGCAATTTAGGGAGACCCTGTTTCAAAATAAAAAGGTTTAGGGATATAGCCCAATGACAGAATGCTTGCCTAACATGTTCAAGGCCCTATGTTCAATCTTGTGTTAACACACACACACACAGCCAGGTGCAGTGGTGAACACCTGTGATCCCAGTACTTGGAAGGCTGAGACAGAAGGATAACAACTTCAAGGCCAGCCTGGACAACTTAGCAAGACCCTGTCTCAAAATGAAAACTAAAGGGCATTGGGGATGTTGCTCAGTGGTAGTGTCCCCCTGGGTTTGATCCCCAGTACCACCCAAGAAAAAAAGAAAGAAAAATAAAACACCTAAAAAGAAAAGGTGTAGTTCAGTGGTAGAGTACCTGCAAGCCCCTGGGTTTGATCAAGGGTTTGTTTGTTTGTTTGTGGAACTGGGGACGGAACCCAAGGGCATTCTACCTCCAAACTATACCCCCATATCTATCCCAGATCTATTTTTTATTCTTTATTTTGAAACAGAGTCTCACTAAATTGTGGAGGGCCTCACTAAGTAGCTGAGGCTGGCCGTGAGCCTGCGATCCTCCTATCTCAGCCTCCCAAGAACTGGGATTACAAATCATATGCCACCACACCCAGCTTTGATCAAGGTTATTAATAAAAAATAAAATGCAATCTTGAGTTTAAAGGAAATTCAAGTAAAGATATCTGGTCTTAAAAATGTACTCCTGTGTCTGAAAGCTGGGAAAGTACTATGATCCAAAGGCTACCTAAATAGTAGGAACTGAGTCAAGACCAAATGTTCAACATTCTCATGTTCCCTGAAATAAGGTCCCTACAGAAAGAATCTAAATTCTACCAATACTCTGTGAAGTGGGAAATTGGTAGCCATACTAGTGCGGATATTCAAAGACATTTTTTGTAATTATCCAAAATTTTTCCCATTTATTCATCCAAATTAATCAGCATATCTGAGACCAATGTGGATTGTAATAGGTGTGAATCAATAATCCTAATAACAAAAATAGGATAACTAACTTTTCAATATATTAGCTATTTAGTGGTATGATAATATGCTCCTTAGTATACATACTATCTACTACAACTTCAAAAAAGTTTTAAAGTGTAAGTTATAGGAGGAAAATTCTAAACCTTTATTAAAAATGATAATAAATGGAAATCAACATTTCTGAATTACTAATTCAAAATATGTGAATCATGCTTTACTGTGGTATTTTAAGAAATATAAATAAGAGCTTTTGTCGTCTATAGATTCTTATTCTGAAATCTACTTTTCCCTAAAGGTCTTAGTTTTTCAATTTCAAATTTTGCTAAGGTAAGATTACTCAGGAACATTTCTATCATGATTAGGGAGAAACCGGATATAAAACTACCAGAACTTTCTTTGGAATTTGTATTTAACTAAAATCAGCTGCTATTTATCTAGACATCTTAAAGACTGGCTAAATAGAGCCGGGCGTGGTGGCGCACGCTTGTAATCCCAGCATTCGGGAGGCTGAGACTGGAGGATCCGGGTTCACGGCCAGCCTCAGCTACCTAGTGAGGCACTCTGCAACTTAGTGAGACCCTGTTTCAAAATAAAGAATAAAAAATAGGGCTGGGGGGTAGCTCGGAGGTAGAATGTCCCTGAGTTCAATCCTCAGTACCGCAAAAAAAAAAAAAAAAAAAGACTGGCTAAGTACAAAGACTTGCCATATTTCTTAATTCCTGAGCACTGTCTATTTGTTACATTATAAATTAAAGGTCCTAAAATATAACATCTATTCACTCCTTCACTAACCTAGAATATGAAGAAAAGTAATCCTAATCATTACAATTTAGTACTCAGGATCTGTCATGACAATTAGCTACCTGCCTGAAAATAAACTTTTAAAGACTCAAAATACAAAACTAAATTTTAAGTACATTAAAAAAGCTACCAGGTAATTTTATAAACAAGCATAAACAATGTATCATAGATTGTCCATATACATTTAACTAAATTCAGAGAACCAACATATTTATAGGATTCTCTAAGATTTTAATATATATTCCACTAAAAAATTATAGCTGGCACAATGGCATACACATAGCCCCAGCTACTCAAGAAGCTAAGGCAGGAGGATCACTTGACCCGGGAATTTGAGGCCAACCTGGGCAACATGGTAAGAACCTATCTCAAAGAATTAATTAAAATATTTTAAAAACTGTATAGCATATGGTAAAAACAACATAAGAGGAGGAGTTAACAGATCTGGGCTCTAGTTCTAGGTCTAAATGATCCTTAATGCAGAACACACAGATATGCTTTGTATAAAACTTGATATTTATCTTGTGACCTGCAGAGCCGATACTATAAATGAGTAAAAAGATTAATAAACATGACCAATGTGCCACTCGGCTTCAATTAAAGCAGTATGACAACTAGCTGAATTCTGAGATCAGTGACAATTATAAATGTGGAAGTTGCCAATTTGTTCTAAGATCCCATTACTGGATACATTACAACTACAACTGCACAATTAATAACCAGAGTAGTAAAAGTGAAGTCATGAAAACAGAGACTATTAATTTAGAATTCCACTATTTTTCCAGCATGTAGAAAGTATCCAGTACATAAGAGCCATTCAAATATTTGGTAAATAAACATACTCCCCTATGAAGAAGTGCAACATAATCTTACAGTTTATATCTAATCCTTGGCAAATTTAAAACTCCTAATTTCATTTGATATTTTTTGAAATCTGAGACTACAAGTTGAATAAAACTCCAGGCTCTTTAATAATCACATCATTTTAATTACCAAAAACTCTTTTTAAAACATGTGAAATTATCTAAGTAGACAAGAGTTCATGACTTAAGCCAAATGAGTAATGTATTAATCATAACTGCTGTTTATGTAAATGAAGAACTGAAAGTTGATCCTCTAACATTTTTCCACTAGTAGTTAGGAGTCACAAATAAAGATGCACCACAGTTCTTCCTAAAAGTAACACAAAATTTTTCATGTGTCAAAAGACAGATGTCTATAATCAAATCATAGTATATTCCACACTAATTACCTATTTTAAAATGTTAAGACACAGTGTCAAGTAATATCTATCAACTATTAATCACTACACAGATGAAAAGTTTCAACAACTACGACAGATTACAAAGGCAAAACTTCAAGTCAAAAAATATTTATGAAACTATGGTACAGTTTTTAAAAGACACAATATACACTTCAAGCAGGAAAAAAAAAAAGCGTATTACAACTAAGTAGACAGTTCTCACAAGTTAGAATTGTATTAAGAATAATATAAACATTGTGTTCAGAAAATTCCAAGGTGGAAGAAGCCACACCTCATTAAGGATAACTTTAAGAGTTTATGACTGAAAATACACAAAAGAGCAAGAATCATGTTAAATATGGTCCATCGTTTTATCTCCAACTTCTACAACAATGCACTGAATACAGAATATCCTCAATATTTATTGTTTGAATGAACATTTGGAATAGACCTTGAAAGACAGGGAAGATATGCGAGGATGAAAGAAACATGAAGCAAAGGAATAGAAGAAATGAGGACAAAAGGTAGCCTAATGCTGCTGGAGTACTCTAATGATATGCAAAGGATCAGCAGGAGTTCATCTTCACTATGAACTTCATAGCAAGGTTATGTTTAATTGGTATTAATATGAAACAATAAATGTTTTATTAATGAAAGTAGTGAATAGGAGAGTAAAGGTGAATTACAAGATTACTGCCTCATCTAACCCAAATGATTCAGTTCAGTACTAATATGGTAACAAGGAGAATGGGAAGAACTAAGAAAGTTCAAATGTAACTCCAAGAATTTGTGTTTGGTTGATTAGACAAATAAGGGTACCTTTAAAAGAAATACCAAGTAAAGAAAAAGAAAATAAAGGTAACTTGGGAAGAAGTCAGGAAAAGAAAATAATGTTGATTTAGCATTCCTGGCTAAGTACTTCAAATACAGTATTTTATTTAATCTTCACAACAATCCTATGATGTAGTTATACCCCATTTTAAACACGAGGCAAAAAATATCAGGAAACATCTCCAGAGCTCACAAAGCTAATTATATATATGCATATGTGTCCGTTTGTCCATCCTCCCTTCCTTCCTTCTTTCCTTTCTTGCTTCCTTCCCCTTCATCTTGTTCAAATACGGGGCAGGAAGGTGAGCCTGTTCCTCCAAGCCCATCAGGGGTAAAACATGTTTGTTCTAAACAATGGAAACTATTTCCCTTGTCCAATAACCTAGCCCTGACCAATGAGATATAAGAAGAATATGCTAGAGGATTCTAGCAAAGATTTTCCTATCAGCATTACCATCATGGAAGTCATTACAAACCTTAAAGACAGCAATCTAAGAGTAGTTCTTGATTCCTCCCTTACTTTCACTTCTATTTCCCAATCCATCAGCAAGCCAAACCAATTACAATTTTAAAGTATCTTTGTTACCCTTCCTCTTTGCTCAAACTCTACTACTGTCATCCTGGTCTGAGTCATTATCAACTCTCAACTGGTCATACTAACCACCCTCCTAGACAATCTCCTTGTGAACATTCTTGCTCCCAACAATTCATCCCCAAAAACAGTAGCCCAGAGATCTTTTAAATGTAAATCGTGTAGAAACTGAAACTCTTATACACTGTTGGTGAGACCACTATAGAAAACAATATGGAGGTTCCTCAAAAAATGAAAAAATCACCATATGATCCAATAATCCTACTTTAGGGAATACAGTCAACAGAATTGAAAGGATGATCTCAATCAGATACTTGCGCAAACATGTTCACAGCAATACTATTATTAACAAAAGACACAAAGTAGTGAAGTATTCATTGATGGGTGAATGGATAAAGAAAATGTATTGTACACATAAAATAGTAAATTATTCAGCCAGGGACAGATAATCCTGCCACATGCAACAGTATGGATGAAACATGGAGACTTTATGCTAAACAAAAGACGCCAGTCAAACTAAGACAAAGATTGTATGACTTCACTTATAAGGTACATCTAAAGTAGTCAAATTTATAGGGAAAAAAAAAGAAAAGTAATATGGCAGTTACCAAAGGCTGGAAAAATGAAGTTGCTTGATGAGTGTAATTTCAGTTTTAGAAGATAAAAAAGCTCTGCAGATCTGTTTCTCAACAATTTGAATACACTCAACACTACTGAACCATACACTTTAGTTTCATGTTATTTTTTCCACCACAATTTTTTTAAAAAATCATAAAGCAAAACAAAATTTATGTATCACTTCACTCCCCTCTTTAAAATTCTTCAACTGCTTCCTATCACCCTCTGAGTAATCCCAAACTAAGTAACAAGGTCTAGGAAGCTCTGGACCATTTGGCCTTTCCCTCTTCTACAGATAAATCTCTGGCTGCTCTCCCTTTCTCTCAAGATGCTTAATCAAAAGTTTTCAAATAACTCAAATTCTTTCTTGCCTCCGGGTCTATATCCAAGCTATTACTTCTACATAGAATGCTATTCAACTCTTCACAGACTTGGCTCCTTAATGTCCTCGATGCCACCCTAAATGTGACCTCTCAGAAGCATTCCTAACCAACCAACCTGAATTAGAGACCCTACATCATCTACATTACAACTTTAGAGTATCATTTTTCTATCTTCTCAACTGAAATCCAAGCTCTGTGGGAACAAAGACCTCATTGATCTTATTCACCAGAATTCCCTGATAAATATCATATAATATTCTTGGCATTCAAGTATTTATTGAGTTCACATTTAACCACATGCTTAGCATAGACAAGGCCCGGGTTTCAGTCTCCAGTAAAAACAACAACAAAAATTTACTCTATTAATGTATTAATAGAGTATCTATTATATCTGAGTATATATGCCTATCTTTAAGACTGTAAAGAAATAAAAATTTGATATTAGTTATCTATAGTTGTTGAAGTAGATATATTTTTCTACTTTTACTTTTCCCTATGTTCTAAATTTTCTATAGTAAACCTTTATACAGAAATTAAAGATTTTTAAGTCTCACATTTCAACTGCAAAATGTTTTAATCAACTGTGCAATGTCTTATATCTTTCAACTGTATAAAAGGAAAGATACAAAACTGCTTAAACCAATGGTACATTTCTCAGGAAGTTCAGTAACACACACCTGGTACATGCCTGGTACATACCTATAATCCCAGTACTTGGGAGAGTAAGACAGGAGGAACATAGGTTCAAGGAAAACCTCAGCAATTTAGCAAGACCCTCAGTGACTTAGCAAGTTCCTGTTCCAAAAAAAAGGGGCTAGGGAACTCAGAAGTAGAATGCCCCTGGGCTCAACCCCCAGTACCAAAAAGAAAAAGGAAAATATAATACTTCTCAATCTTACTGTCTATACTCAGCTTTATTTCTACAGTGTTTCAACTAATCTTAGACCATTAATGATCTTGTTAGATCATAGAAGGGCATCAAATGATGTCATACTTTGCAAAATGCAACAGAAGAGGCCAGCAGTGTAGCTCAGTGGTAACTCAGTGGTAGACCAGGGCCAAGCATGCACAAGGCCCTGGTTTAAATCCACAATATTGCAAAAATAAACAAATGAAGCCAGAGTAAACATTTTAATAATGCTTACTGTATCACAGAACATTCCTACAACTATCCTACATCTATACCTATGGATAAAAACAATAAGTTAACAATAATTTAATATTTACATTTGCCAGGCTCTATTCTAGCATTTTACATAATTAGCTTATTTGTTATTTAAACCCCAAGAAAAGTTTAAACCCCTAAGAAAAGTTAGGCACTAACAGATCAAATCATCTACCCATAATTACAAATCACAGAATGAGATTCAAACCCAGGAAATCCTACTCTACTCTAGAAGATATGCTCTGAATCACACTATACAAAAGTGATAACAGTCTTAGGGCCCAAATAAAAGTTCTAGATATAAAACCCTGTGCATTTTAAAAACCACATTCCAGTCGGGTGTGGTAGTGCACCTTTGTAATCCCAGTACTTGGGAGGCTGAGACAGGAAAATCGCAGGTTCATGGCTAGCCTCTGTAACTTTTTTTTTTTTTTTTGCAGTACTGGGGATTGAACCCAGGGACATTCTACCTCCAAGCTATACCCCTAGACCCATTTTTTATATTTTTATTTTGAAACAGGTCTAAGTTTCGGAGAGCCTCACTAAGTAGCTGAGGCTTGCCGCAAACCTGGATTCTCCTGTCTCAGCCTCCCAAGTACTGGGATTACAAGCGTGCACCACACCTGGCTTAGCCTCAGCAACTTTGTGAGGCTCTCTGCAACTTAGTGAGATCCTGTTTCAAAATAAAATTTTAAAAAAAAAGGCCTGGGGTATAGCCCCACAAAAACAAATATATACATATGTACATATATACATACATACATACATACCACATTCCATCCTTAAAGAATATTCATGAAAACAAAGCCAAATAAAATTACCTCTGTGTTAAGGATACTTTTTTTTGTGTGTGTGTGGTACAGGGGATGGAACCTAAGGGCATTCTACCTCTGAGCTACACCTCCAGCCTAATTTTATTTTTTTATTTTTAAACAAGGTCTCACTAAGTTGCAGAGGGCCTCAGTACGTAGCTGAGGCTGGCTGCAAAACTGTGATCATCCTGTCTTAGCCTTCCAAGTACTGGGATTACAAGCATGCACCACCACACCCATATATATTTAATACACATTACTGCGCCTCAGAAATCATATTCTATAGGAATAGTTTTGAAGATTTCATAACAATAGCCAAATTTGGGTTATTTACCAACAATAAATGAAGAAGGAACAAATAAGGACAATAGATATGTAGTACTTAGCACTACCTAACAGTTCTAATTCTGCTGTTTCTCCAGCTTCACTTCCTCATTTAACTTCACTCACACTCTATGCTTTAAAATAAAGACTCTTGACACTGAAGGATTTTTAAGGTACAAACTACTTAAGAGCAATCCTCAATCTCCATTACATGCAATAAGGCATTATGAGGATAACAATAACCTCATAAGGATTCTGTAAGGATTAAAAGAGATAAAACATATGAAATTCCTGGCACAAATGAACCTCACATGCAAATATGGATGTTGGTGCACAGCAAACTGACTCACCATCAACTCAGTGATCCTGGGTATCTGCCATTCACAATCACATCTAGCATTCTCAAATGCTAGTACCTACGATAAATATCATCCTCTACTCGTCTTCCTACTTTCATAGTATGCCCGTCCCTATCTCAGCAAACACCTCTGTGGGGGGAGGGGGTCACTAATAAACTGCTTCTCCACAGAAGTCCACCTTTCTAATTCAGGAAAACATTAGCACATACCCTCATGCCCTTATAATACCCTCATCTCAACGTACCACCAACCTTTAAGTAGGTACAGCTTCTACAAGACTACAGGGCAGAGTAAATATCTTACTGATCTTGAAATTCCAAATACCTGTTATCTAACACATTGCACCTACCAAAGTCTTCTTTTTTTTTTTTTTTTGCTTGTTTAATGAGTAAGAAAGAGAAAGAAAATTAACAAATGAAAAATAATTACATTTATTTATATCATACTTTGTTCCAAAGAGAAGACTTATGCTTAAAATTGCAAATGTATAACAAAAAACTTCTAATAAATATTCTACTGTAATTTTTCTAACTTTAATGAGGTATAACTGACAATTAAAAAGTGTATAAACCAGGTGCAGTGGTACACGCCTATAATCCCAGCACTTGGGAGACTGAGACAGAAGGATCGCAGGTTTACAGCCAGCCTCAGCAACCTCATGAGGCTCTCTGCAACTTACTGAGGCCTTATTTCAAAATAGACTAGGGCTAGAGGTATAGCTCAGAGGTAGAAAGTTTCTGAGCTTTATCCCCAGTACAATTTTTAAAAAAGTGTATATACTTAAGGTGTACAACTTGACTTGATGTATACATACATTGTGAAATATTCACTATAATGAAGCTAATTTAACATATCAATTGCCTCACATTCTTACCTTTCTTTTTCTGGTATGGTGAGAATGTCTTTTAGCAAATTTCAGGTATATACTACAATAGTGTTACCTACAGTCACAATGTTGTATATTACATATCTAGAATTTATTTTTCTTTAATAACTAAAACTTAACACCCCTTGACCAACATTATCTCCCCATATCCTCCTCCCCCTGGCCCACAGTAACCACCAATCAACTCTCCAAGTTTGGCATTGTTAAATCCTACATATAAGTGAAATCATGCAGTATTTTTCTTTACCCCAATATGTGACTGGGTTATTTCATATTCTGTGACAAATGACAGGAGTTTCTTCTTTTTTAGGACTCGATAATAGTCCCGTGTGTGTGTGTGTGTGTGTGTGTGTGTGTGTGTGTGTGTCACATTTTCTCTATCCATTCATCTACCAACAGACATTTAAATTGTTTCCACATGTTGGCTATTATGAATTATGCTGAAAAGAAAGCATGGAAGTACAGATGTCTCTAAAAGATACAGTAAATCAAACAATGCAAATAGTCCATTTTGTAGCTTATTGTAAATTCACTCTCAAGCAATTTTCAGACTTTTATTGTTCCTGAAACAATAAAAACTGTTAATTGCAGCATCTTTACACCCTCAATTCTTCACTTCATGGCTAGCACAAAACAGTAACTAAATAATGTTTAAAACCATATGATGCACACACGTAAGTCATCAAAAACTGACTTTCTCACTCTAACCCTCTGGAGGTATTTTTCAGACCTCTTTTGACAGACCTAGAATCAAACTCTGAATGCATATCAAAGAGAGTATTTTTTAAAACAAGTTAAAAAATAGCACAAGGTGCCAGGTGTGGTAGTGCAGGTATACAATCCCAGTCCTTGGGAGGCTGAGACAAGAGGATCACAGGTTCAAGGCCATCCACAGCAACTTAGTGAGACCCTCAGCAACTTGGCAAGCGCACACTTCAAAATTTTAAAAAGTAGCCGGGCGTGGTGGCGCACGCTTGTAATCCCAGCATTCGGGAGGCTGAGACCGGAGGATCCGGGTTCGAGGCCAGCCTCAGCTACCTAGTGAGGCACTCTGCAACTTAGTGAGACTCGGTTTCAAAATAAAGAATAAAAAATAGGGCTGGGGGTGTGTAGCTCGGAGGTAGAATGCCCATGAGTTCAACCCCCAGTACCGCAAAAAAAAAAAAAAAAAAAAAAAAAAAAATTTTAAAAAGTAAAAAGGTTAGGCTTACATAGCTTGGAGGTAGAATGCCCCTGGATTTAATCTCCAGGACCAAAAAAGAAAATAGCACTAGGTATGTATAACTGCAGTTGGACAAAGATTTAAAGATTTCTTTTAAGCTGGAACTCAGAAGAAAGAAATATCAAGGATTAATACAGTCTGCCGCAGAGTAGAAAGAAGAGCTAAGAAGACAAAGGTTCAAGACCATGGGGAAACAGAGGGAAATTTACATACATGTCATTAGTGGAAAAGTCAAAAGTTTATTGCTGAAGAACAGGAATAAAGAAAGGGGTTCAAATTATGTGTATTCAACATCAAGTGTTTTTAAAAAGGAAAGAAAAACAGTAGTAAGAAGAAAGCATGAGAGCAAAACATGGATCTGTGAGATGTACAGGGTGTTGAATAGAATAAAAATTTCAAGTAAGAGCCGGGCGTGGTGGCGCACACTTGTAATCCCAGCATACAGTAGGCTGAGACCGGAGGATTCGGGTTCGAGGCCAGCCTCAGCTACCTAGTGAGGCACTCCACAACTTAGTGAGACCGGGTTTCGAAATAGAGAGTAAAAAATAGGGCTGGGGGTGTAGCTCGAAGGTAGAATGCCCCTAAGTTCAATCCCCAGTACCGCAAAAAAAAATAATAATTTCAAGTAAGGCTTTAAAAAGTGTTTTTACTTATTGAAAATCATTTAAGAAACAACTATAAATCACTTTCATTGCTTTAGGTGGTTGGTTGTTTTTGTGTTTTGTTCTGTTTTGTTTTGTTGTACTGGGGATTGAACCTAGAGGCATTCTATCCCTGAGCTACAGCCCCAGCCCTATTTTTTATTCTTTATTTTCTTTTTTTTTTTTAATTTATTTATTTTTTTTCAGCACGGATTTTTTATACATTTCTTGAGTACAACAGGGTTACATAGACATTTATGACATATCAATCATTGTCAGATTTCAAACAAGTTCTCACCAAGTTGCAAAGGACCTAAGTAGCTGGGGCTGGCCAAGTACCTGCGATCCTCCTGTCTCAGCCTCCCAAGTATTAGGATTACAAGCCCAGGCCTCCACACCCAGCTACTTTAGGTGTTTTCAGGAAGTTGTTTAATATTTTATAATAACAAAAGAAGATATTCAGTTCAAATATTTTTAGATTTAAAAACCCAGCACTTAATCCAATAAGTTTTTGAAGCATTACACTTCCATATAATGGCAAGTTTAGAAAGATCAAAGAGAGAGGTAGGGAAAGTGAAAATGACCAGAAGAAAAACAGTTAAGTTGCACATTGGGCAAGATCTATAAGCACACAGAAAGATCAATTTGCCTGTAAGAAAAAACACTCAAATATAAGCATTTTGGGTTCTAAGATGAATGTTAGTTCAAGTAAGCTCTTCTTGGCAGGTCTGAAGTTTCCCTGGGTCTGTGTGGGAAGCTGGACTGGGGATTACAACTATCTTTAAAAAACACCAAACAGCCACTATTAAACAATTGCTCTTAGCCTTAATTCTAAAGCTGTTTCACTTAAAATAATGATTGATAAAGTCTAGCAGAAAGGAAATTACTCTCAGGACTGCAACTATGATAGTTGTATACAGTATCACTTCAAGGGCCAGGTGAAATAAAGCCAAATCAATCATTGGCTTGAGGTTCCCCACCCCCAATTTAGAACTTTCCTAGTAATGAAGTTCTCTGAGGAGGAAATGTTCAGCTAGAGCAACACAAGACTGAGAAAACACTTAGGAGAGACCCACCCTTAAAATAAGCAACAAAGAAACCAGTCAAGGAAAATGGCTACTAAAGGACTAAAAAGTGTCTAGAAAGTTTGAATATCCAATACCTATTGCCTAATATAAAAATCCAGATTAGATAAGAAAAAGAATATATTATTTAAATTTGGCATTAAAAAACATAATGTATAGATCAAGCTTGAAATTCACACAGGAATAAAGTTCAAAAGTTCATTTTGAAGCAAATAATATGCCAGTACACAGTACTCAGAAATAACTGTTATTCAGGGTGGGGGGAAGGGGACTTCAACTCTGATTTATCATAATATTAGTTTAATGTGAAAACTTTTTTTTTAACTATACCAGAAACCAAACCCAGGACCTTGGCAAGTAGGCAAGTTCTCTACCACTAAGCTATATACCTAGTCATACAGTTATTTCTTCTTAAGAAATAAAACATTTTAAAATATGGAATACTAAAGGCATTCTATAAATATCACACAAATATATTGTCTGGCTATGAAATTTCTGTTTGTCAAACAAGTGGCATATACTTGACAATGTTTTTCTGTTAAATCATGAAGTATAACCATATACAAAGTTAACTCATTTTTATATTAATAAACAGACATCTCTGAAATAAGTGCTTCTTGGGTTTTTCAAGGGCTTATAGTAATTTAAGTAATTCTAGGAATTCTAAATTCTTAAAATGAAAAGGTAATCCTTATTTCTTAAACTTCCTATAAGTGGCCCAATTCCTTTCCAACCTAAGAATAAATTAAATTTTATAAAATTTCCTCTAAACATCTTCATAGCCACTGCATAATTTAACCATTCAGGACCTCTATTTCTATATAGTTTCCTATCTCTATATGTCCTCATTTCCACCCACCCAGAATCTGGCTTTCTCAAACACAGAAGTCAAGTCACTCTCATGTTCAAACACCATAGTGATCCTCAACCCCTAATAAAAAAATAGTAGATTCAGCATACCAAGAGTTTATGAGCAAACTCTCTGGACATTCAAAATGTCTTGTTTTACCTTAAATGTTATAGTCAATTTGCATTCTCCATAATGTACGTGTCTAGTATTTAATGGATAATGTTTTCCCCCCCTAGGGCTTCCCATCTTACCCAGTGTATGGTTGAGTACCCCATTTTGTGTGTGTGTGTGTGTGTGTGTGTGATACTAGGGATTGAACCCAGAGGCATTCTACCTCCAAACTACACCCCCAGCCCTATTTTATTATTTTGATTTGAAACAGGGTCTCACTAAATTGCAGGCCTCAGTAAGTTGCTGAGACTGGCCACGAACCTGTGATACTTCTGACTCAGTCTCCCAAGTACTGGGAGTATGGCTGAGTACCCCAATTTTAGATGTGCTGACGTTTCCACACATACTGAATGCACTAGAAAATATTACTCAGTAACTTTGACCCAACCTTCTTTCTCCTTGCATTTCCCACTATTCTACATAAACCCTAGGCATAACTAAAAATGATTCACTTGATATTTCCTGTTAGAAAGCCCTTGCGTTCATCTCATGGAGTCTTATCTGTACACCAAGGTCCACCTCAAAGCCTACACTCCTCTGAGTGTTCTCTAAGTCTCTTCCTCTCCTCTACAGTTTGTGGTCTGTTATTGTGCTAATCCAAGTCTGCCCAGTATTATGTGTAGCTGTGTGTTATAAAGTTGTATGAGACGTACCAGTTAAGAAAGCTTTGGAATCAGAGAAACAGACCTAGGTCAGCGTCTAACTCTGCTACTTACTAGGTGTGCTCTTAGGAACGCTACTTGAGATTATCCTGCTTCCGTTTTACTCAACTCTTGTATGAAGAGTAGCTATCTAAAAGAGTTAGTCTCAGAACCAAAACTGAAGTATTTAGTTTTGAAATACTGACACCTAGTAATAGCTAAATAAATGTACCTATTACTACCCAATGCATAGTAGTCTAAGTTCCCAAAGGGCAGACCCATGTCTTACTCTTTTCTGTATTCTTTCTCATTCCTAATATGTGTTTAGTAATTTGCTTGGTTGATAAAACTTGTTCAATTCAGAAGTAATCTCCTAGTTAGCTCTTAACAAGATATGGTCAAAATTCTAGTGAGTGTAAAAAATGACTTGCTCATCATCTTATTAGTTGTTAATTTTAACATGGGCTTAGCCAGTTGATACTGTGGTCACCATATACATATTTATCTCCAAGCATTATTTTAATGTGTTCATACCACATTACCAATGAGGCCAATATCAAAATACAGGGTTTTGCTAGGTTGCTGAGATTCTCACTACACTGCTGAGGCTAGAACCTACTATCCTCCTGAGGTTTCAGCCTCCCAAGTACTAAGATTACAGGCATGCACTACCATGCCCGGCTACTACTAATTCTTAAATGTTCAGGCTATGCCAGATTGAACAGATATAAACACATTCTTCAATCCTGTAGCTAGCTATAACAATGGCCAAAGACTGGTAAAGAAAAGGACTGGTAATGACAAAGAAGGGGAGGAAAAAATGGATCCAACAGAAGAGCATCAAAAGAAGACTTCAGGGCTGTGGCTATGGCTCAATGGAAAGCACTTACCTAGCATTTACCAGGTTCGGGGTTCAATCCCCAACATCACAAAAGGAAAAAGAAAAAAATTATTTTAAAGAAGGCTTCAGAAAATCATAAGCTCAATTCAGAAAAGTTAGCTTCACAAAAGGAAGAACAAAGGTTTCTGGTACTATATGAGCTACACTGTGAGTTTAACTGTTGTCATAATGTAAACACTAACACTTAGGTCTTTTGTAAACTATTACTCAAAGTAACATACATACACCACACTTGAGTCAATTAGTTTGGCTTAAGATTTCTCCAATGGCAATGATCACTTGAGATATTTCCATCTAAATTAATGAAAGCCCCACTACTACATAGATTCTTTTGGATAAAGGGGCCCTTCTAAAGGATACTATACTTTGAACTAAGAATATTTTATATTTTACTGAAATTTTAATACTTCTAAAATATATGTTTTAAAATGACCATTTTATATTTCTAACAACATACCAAATTGGTAAAATGGTATTATACTTAAAACCTTTATACATGCCTATAATCCCAGTACTTGGAAGGCTGAGACAGGAGGATCACAAGTTGGAGGCCAGACTTAGCAACAAAGCAAGACTTTCAGCAACTTAGTAAGACCCTGTTTCAAAATAAAAATAAAAAAAGCTGAGGATGTAGTTCAGAGGTAGTTCAATCCCCAGAACTGGAGTGGGGGTATTATAAAAGCAAATATCTTAAAGCTAAAATGTGTCTTAAAAAGTTCTGAAACTAGCAACATATAAGAAAAAAAAATTAATGTTTCAATTATTCTGTATATTTTGCCAGAATAAAGAATTGAGGAGCTAGGGATATCATTCAGTGGTAGAGCACTTACCTAGCATACAGAATGCACTGGGTTTCATCCCCAGCAAAAGGAAAAAAGAAAGGAAGGAAGTGAGGGAGGGTAGGTTAGATTATTTGTATTTTATAACATATAGCTATTGCTGTTTCATAAACTATTACTCAGGGATCTAGATGAAATCAGTTATTCCCCCACTAGAATCAAACCCTGCTTCTGTATCTGTTAGGCAAAAAAAGATTAAAAAGATTAAGAAGTAATGTTCTGAATTATTAAAGTACTGCTTTAGAATATAATCAGCAAGCTCCAAATCACCAATACCTAACTCTAACTCACTTTAAATTTCAATCATTTTCAAAGAACCCTAAAAAAAAAAATACACACACACATAAAATTTTAAAATCTGTACTAAATATAACACCATAAACAGTGATTTCATGATAACGAAACATTTTTCCACACTGAATTCTGGAAAGGTAATATTAATTATGACAATGGTTCTGTTTATTTCAGTGATTTCTCATTGCCTGTTTCTTTATAAGAACACTTTGCCTGCTCAAAACTAAGCAGAAAATAGATGACTTAAAGGCAATTTATCCTTAAAATACACTAAGTAAAACTCTTAGAAATCAAATTTCAGTGAAAATGAATATTTTCTAGACTTTATTATCAAGAGGCAAATTCTTAAGAAGTTTCTAAAGGTAAGTATTAAAAAATAACAATCTGGAGAGGAAAACAGAAAAGTGATTTTGACTGTCATTTTACAGAGATATTAAGAATACTGACAGTTAAATGGCAACTTTTAATCAGGAACCAGAGAGAACAATTCTTCTCTTGGAAGTTTTTCAAAAATATCCGGTTTTCAAAATTCACATGTAGTTTTCTTATTACTGATGCTCTACTCCATTTCTATCCATTAATACTGCCAGAGTGTGACTTCACAGTATTTTATAAGTTTGGTCTACTTCCTGAAGTGTGCCACAGCACTAATAAATTATGTTCTGAACTAAGGCTAACATTTACAAATGGAACCATAAAAGCACTATTCATACAATCTTAAGAATGGGTTCAAAGAATTTTGCAGATTTTGAATTTTCCAGAATTTGACAAGAGTTCAAAGCAATTTAGAATCTTCCAGAATTTGACAGCTTCAAAGCAATTTAGAATCTTCCAGAATTTGACAGGGTTCAAAGCAATTTTTCCATATGTTTTATTTTCACCAGGATTTTTCAGTTCACCTTTTCCAAGATATCAGTGCTGCTGACTATTTGACATAAAATTATTAAAATTACAATTCAATTTGCACACTCTATAGTTCTATGATCTTAAATTTTAAATGGAAATGATTAGTTTGTTAAGAATCAACATTATAACAAAAGGAAAGATTAAAACCATTAGAAATTATTCCAGGGTTAATAACACAAACTAATTTGGTATAATATGTCACATTTTTCCCCAATAATAATCAACTTGTCTTTATTACAAAGCCATTAAATAACTACAGAGAAACTTAAGAGGAAAGATTACAAACAGCTTATTAAAATTCCATCTAAAGTAATTTTCTTGACATGATGTACATGTTAGCAGTCAATAAATACTAAAATTCTGCTCACCTTTTTGTCAATTACCTTTTGATAAAGCATTAGACTATTTATTAACCAAACTTTTCTGCTGGAGAAACCCAGCACCATACTACTATAGCTTCTAGAAGTTAAAACAGTTCTATTCCCTCCTTTCCCACGAAGCATTAAACTTTCAAATTATAGTTTCATCTAGTTACTTTCCTTAGACTCACTATTCCTCACTACCTTATTTGCTACATTTCGATTTAAACTACAGGATTAAAAACTATTCAAGCATAAAATTATGCAATCAATTCTCTCACTTAAACTACACTTTGCTCCTAATACTGATTATTCAGTAACCTTTTATCCGAATTAAACAGTGACGGGTTTGCTCTTTCAAGTTCCATTTAAAAGGGCTTGATATGTTTCTGGGTAATAAGCTAATCGTGAGGATCTATACCCCACAACTTCCAAAGTCCTTGACAAGGTTTACCAACATTCTTCTTTCTTTGGAAGAGTGAATATCCTAAAAATAAATATTTTGTCACAGACCCCAGAGAATAGCTGCTTAGTTCTAAAGAATATAGCTCCTGCGCACTTCTAAGAGCAGCTGTTAGTAACTTCCAGACGCCTGCTGGAATACCACTTTGGTTAAATTAACAATGGGTCATCTTGTTCCTCTTTACTATTTCCTCTTTAATCTTGCTATTAGTGCAGAAAACCTGCAGATCAATTTGCAAGATAAAGTACTAGAAATATAAGCATTACTTTCGCTCCACTACTTTCCCCCAAAGAAACCATTTCAGTATTTTTATATCATTCCTTAAACCAGATCAGTTATACAATAAAGACTTTAAAATGATACAATTTTCTACTTAACCTTATCAAACATATTTGAAAGCTGTCAGTAACTGCTAAGACGTTCTAATTGAAAAGATGCTGGTCAAATACAAGTCCCAAAAATCCTGCACTTAGGAAATTTTAAGTGTATTTCCGGTTACCTCTGAGATTTCTGCACCGTTTGTCACCAGAGATGCTGTTACCAACAAACAACTTTTCATCCTTTAAAACAGCCTCCTTCCACCCCTCCAAAAACACACATTAGACTTAGACGTTTCTTCATTATTAGTACGGAACCATTAATACCCCTAGGTATTATGGCTCTCAAAGAATCCACCTTAGCAGATTTCCCCTGGGACCCTGTGCTCAGCGGGGCTTTCAATCGGTGAGACTCGCTGCCAGCAGCCTTTGCAAAAGCAGCACCAGAGACAGACTCATACCGCATTGCTGCTGTTGCTGTTGACTTTTTAGCAGCTTTAAAAAAAAAAAATCAGCCCAGCACCCTGCAGACCCTGGTGTCTCTTCTGCAGCACGAAAGAGAAACCACAGCATTGCTCAGCTTGGAAGATCGGGGAACCCAACTGAGGGCGGGGAAGCGAATGCCGTCGAGAGACTCGATCGAGGGCGGGGTGAAAAAGGAAGGCTTCTGAAGTGTAAGGATCGCGACCAAGCAGCCGCCAGGGCGCCGGCGTCCGGGCGCCGAGCTGGGCATCGCGCAGCGGCCGGGGCCGTCGAATAGCCGGCGCCTGGTGGGACGCGGGCCCTTCCCGGGGACAGAGATCCCGCCGCGGCCCGCCCCACGGCCCTCACCTGTCATGAGCGCGGGGCTGCCGCCCGCCGCCGCTGCGGGAGAGGAGGCGGCGGCTCCCGCAGAGCCCGTCGCCCGCCGCCCGCGGAGGTGCCGGGGCACCAGCTCGCATCCGTCCGCCGCTCCGGCCACCAGGAGCCCGAACACCAGCAGCGCAGCCCAGCGCCGCCGCCGCAGCCAGCCCCAGGCCCGCACGGGAGTCGCGGCGAGATGAGGACCCGGGGCCAAGCGCGGCCACTCGCCCGCTCCGCGAGCCGCCGCCGCCGCCGCGGGCGACTCCCCGTGCCAGCCCCGCCGCCTCCGACGCGGGCTCCCGCCGGTCGCCAGCCTGGTCCCCTCGGCACCGGCGGCCTCCGGGACTCGGGTGCCCGCTGCGTTCATTGGTTCCGGTTATTTAAAAAAAAAAAAAAAAGTGGGGGGCAGAAAGGTACGGCGTCTTCGGGCCGTGCGCGACACCCGCGCTGCTGCCGCGGCGAGACCGGAATCCGCTGCTCTGGCGCGGCCAAACACCAGCACCAGCGCCCGCGCCGCCGCCGCGGCGCATCCCCCCGCCCCCTCCGGCCCGCGCTCGTCGTAGTACCACGCTCGGCCGGGACGCCTCCCGCCCCTCACACATTCGCTCGCATACCAATCCCCCGCCTCCCTCAGTCCCTCCACTGCGCAGGCGCGGAGGCGCTGCTGCACTGCGCGTGCGCGGCGCCAGCCCCGCCCCAGGGGCGTTCCCAGCCGGCCGTGAGTGTGGTGGGAGGGGTCCTAGCGCTGCAGCGAGCCACGCGGTAGGGGGCGGGGAAAGAGGAGGGATTTTCCCCCCCCACCCACCCACGCCCGATCCGGGTCTGGGATTGGGGACCACTAGGAGCTGGGAGATGAGTATGAACCCAGATCGTTTGAGCGTGTTACAGCCGTGTAGCCGGCAGCAGGAATAAATGCATGGATTAGGAAAGCCTTGTAATCGGAAACAGCGGCGTCCCCATAACTTCAGTATGGGGGACGGTTGGGGTGGGGGGTGTTAAAAGTGACTCGCTATGTAGAAGTGAAAGTTAGCATAGCCTCGCGTTTTATTTACTTGTTAAAAATTGAGAAAAACACTTGCCAGATGCCAGCGTGCCTGGCATTGCTCTAAGCACTTTACAAATTTACACATTGTAAAATCTAAAAGTATCATTGTGATCATCACCATGTTACAAATGAGGTAAATAAGGCCAGAAAAGTTCAATAGCTTTCCCCCAAGGCCCCTCGGCTAATACATGGGAGATGGCCATAAGTAGCAGCCACGATGGAAATATTGAAGGAATTTACCCCTAGCTTCATCATCTTCCGTTTTCAGAAATTACCTGAACTCATCACCACCCTGCCCCCTCTCCACCCCATTAAATCTTTGCTGCCAGTGGAACAGGCTGCCAGAACTATGGCAGACTTGTCTTCGCTTTGCCTAGCTGGAGTGAAGCAAAGTTCTTGTTGCACCCAAGCTCTGCTTTCTCTTGTAGATTCTGCTCAGAATGAGCTTGAAAGGTTTGAAGAAAATAGAAGCAAAATCTTTCTCATTTAATAGTTGCCAGGCGCGCGTGAGCGTGTGTGTCTGTGCGCGTTTAGTGGACGAAATGTTCAGGATGGAACAACCCAGGGCCTTGTGCCTATTAAGTATGTACTCTACTATGGAGTTACATCTCCAGCCCCAAAAATATAAAAGGTTTTATACACACACACACACACACACACACTTTCTTTCTCAGGAACACAAAGTTATTTAAGATTTTGTAGGAAGGGCTCTTAAACTTAACCTAAGGTTTTGATTGCTTTTTATTGGTTGGTTTGGCTGCTTTCTGAGGTCAAGGAAATCCTCAAAGTACACAATCTCCTAAAGAATTTCTTGGGCATCCTGGCCTAAATAACCACGAATATCATTGGTTATGGAAGGCTAGATACACAATGCAAAAAAAAAAATCACAAATGTCCGTGAGGCTAATCGATCTATCAAAAATTATTTGAGACTTCTTGGCATGCTGTTCAGATGGCAACTGCAGCAACAACATATTTCCCCTGCTGAAAGGCACAGCAATGAAGTCATATATTTGCTGAGTATCCACAACAAAGAGAGAATTCTAATAGGGGAGCAGGAAAATATAAAGAAAATAAGCTTGTTTCCTGCTCTTCAAGAGGCATCATTTCATTCTGAAGTATTTACCCAGCAACTAGTATGTGCCAGGCAAGGTACAGGGCTTTGGGGATTCAGCAAAGAATAAGAGAAACACTTGAAAAAGTCAAGTCAGCAACCAGAGACATGAGATACACAGCTACAGTCCCTGCTTAGGGAATCTTAAAATCTTGCTTAGGAGATAAAATTTACACCCATTAAACAATTAGAGGCTGAGAAAAGGTAGTAATCAGTTGCTAAATTGGGCAGTACAAACTGTGTTATAGCAATAACAGTATAAAACCACTAACACATTAACAGATCACTGAAGCTTCTTTGATAAGGAGTGTGTTGGCAAGGAAAAGTTACTGAATTTGGAGTGACAAGTGTTTGTTCTTCACACGACTGAAGCCACAAATAGGAAACCAACAGTCACAGAAAGAGACCTTTCTCAGACAGACATGGGCCTGGAATAAATATTGTATCATCTTTGTCATGGGCACTGAAGCTTCTGTTAAATGAGCAGCCATTTTGTGCCTTATTGTTGAGCATCTCTATGCATTATAGAATAAACAGTACAGAAAAGAAAGTCTGTTGCTTTGGGAGAAAAGCCCATCCCTCGAATTACAGCTGTTTCTATTTGCAAACCAAATATAAACATAAGGCAATCGCTTCTCTCAGGCTCCCTTCATTTCTTTCCCTTGCCACCCTAAAGCTGCTGCTCCCCTTTCCTCAGGCCAAATCCCACTCAAAATCTACCTCGACCCCCCCCCCCCCATCCCTTTGTCTGAACGTGCGGGACTTCTACTGCCCAGCCTCTACCTCTTATCATCCAAACCTCCCGATCTCCATTTATTTACTGAACTTCACTGTCTCATTTTTACCCAGTCATGACTTAAGTCATCTGATGGACAGCCCTGAGCTTTTTAAATCGGACACACCTGGTCGAAACAGCAACCCCACCACTGTGTGGGGTTGTCTTCAGCTATGTGATGTCCTCAGTTTCCCCATTTAAACTGTAAATTGTTCGTTTCCCCCACTGTAAACTGGGGATCCAAAAATGCCCACTCCACAAGGTTGCTGGTGGCGGAAGGACAGTAAAAGAGTAAGAAAAGCCTTTGCTTGGTGCCTGGCACACAAGTATTTTATAATCCTTAGGGGAGAACTGGCCCAGCCTCTGGCCATGTATTCTAAACCTACTCTTCTTGCCTTAAACGCATCACACTTAGTGGATGCGTTTCATTTCATCTTCCTGCAAGTAATCCCAAACTCTTGGGGCGCGTCCAGCACAGAGACACAAACCGGGTCGTGCACCCAAGTCCCCCACGGCACTTTCCCGCCCCATCTCCCGCGGCTCCAGTGCAGCCAGGACAGCCCACCAGGCGCCTGCAGCTCCACCTGGAAGAACCGGATCTCGGTGGTGGGCGAGGCAGGGCGCCTGCGCCGCGGCATTCTCGCGCATGCCCAGTCTCTGGCCGGCTTTCTCCAGGTGCGCGAGCTCCGGCTCCCGCGGTTCCGGCACGCAGCGCGCTGCGGCTCGCCCGCTTCCCACTCCCACTTCCGGCTCCCACTCCGGGGGCGGGGCGGCGTGTCCGCACGCCCGGCTGGCGCGAGTGACGTCATCGCGTGGGCGGGCGCGGCGGCTGTCCGTGGGCTGCGCGGTGGGCGTGGAGCGAGAGCCTGGGTGAAGGTGGCGCGGTGGGGAATTCCGGCTCTGGGTTAGTGGGGAGGGGCTTCCTCTGGCGTCTCCCGCCCGCTGAGCTTCAGATGCTGGAGTCTAGGGTGGTTTGCGAGTCAGATCTCCACTGAGTGTCCCTGGGATGTCTGGGGCTAACGGAGCACCCTCAAGTCCTCTTCACTTGCTTTCTGGGGAAATGCAAAGAAAGACCACTTTGTTTTCACACTGACTCCTCACACTGGCCAGGGAATTGAGGTCCTAAGAACTTTGGAAGCATCTCCAAAGTGATACAGCTAATATGGCTCAGGTTTCGAATAATGATACTTCAGCATAAAAATATTAAATTTGTTGAATAAATTAAAGCACTGGTTTAAAAAGTGACAGTTTGCTCATTAGCAAGACCTTAACTCACTGAAAATAATAAGACATTGGATAGTCCTCAGCTGGTTTAGAGAAAGTAGAAAGGGTCACATCTTCAGGAGTGGCTGGACATGGTGGAGGACGCTTGTAATCCCAGTACTTGGGAGGCTGAGACAGGAGGATCGCAGGTTCGCTGCCAGCCTCAGCTACTTAGTGAGGCTCTCCACCACTTAGTGAGACGCTATTTCAAAATAAAGAATAAGAAATAGAGCCAAAGGTAGAATACCGCTGGGTTCAATCCCCAGTACCCCTCCCCACCCACCCCCCCAAAAAGTCCCTACTACCCAAATTAATGTATAGATTTAATAAACTCCCTATCAAAATTCCAATGTAGCCAAGCTTGGTGTCTCATGCTTGCAATCCCAGTACTTAGGAGGCTGAGACAGGAGGGTCACAGGTTTGCAGCCAGCATCTGCAACTTAGACCCTGTTTCAAAATAAAAGAATAAAATAGGGCTGGGGGTATAGCTTAGAGGTAGAATGCCCCTAAGTTCCATCCCCAATAACTCACACACAATTCCAATGTAATTTTTTCACAGAAATAGAAAAACAATCCTAAAATTTGTATGGAACGAGAAAAAGGGAAATTCTGTTATTCATGACAACATAGATGGAACTGGGGAACGTCATGCTAAGTGAAATAAGCCAGGTACTTAAATACTGTATGATCTCACTTATACATGGAATCTGAAAAAGTAAATCTCATAGAAATAGAGAATAAAAAGTGGTTACTAAGCCAGGTGTGGTGGCGCATTCTTGTAATCCTAGTACTTGGGATGCTGAGACTGGAGGATCGCAGGTTCAGGATAGCCTCAGCAATTTAGTGAGGCTCTCAGCAACCTAGTAAGACCCTGTTTCCAAATAAGAAATAAAATCGGTCTGGGGATGTAGCTCAGAGGTAGAATTCCCAGTACCACAAAAAAAAAAAAAAAGAAAGAAAGAAAAGTGGTTACTAGAAACTAGGGGTGGGAGGGAAAAGGATGGGGGAAAGAAAAAATGTTTATTGAAGGGTTCAAAGTTTCCTTTAGATTGGAGGAATAAGTTTTAGTGATTTTGCACTGCACAGTAACCAGAATTAATAATAATGTGTTTCAAAATTGCTAAAAGCATGAGTTTTTGTTTTATTTTGCAGTGCTGGAGAGCCTACCCAGGGCCTCAAGCACAGTAGGCAAATGCCCTACGACTGAACTACTCCTCCAGCCCTAAAAAGTGTATAATTTTAACATTCTTCACACACACACACACACAAAATGACCAGTTAGTAAGCAGATGGATAGGTAAATTAGTTCACATGATTCTAAGTGTACAAAACGTCTCTTTTAGAAAAGATGTTGTAGAACATATCAGCAAGAAAGAGAAAGAGAAAAGTAGGTCTTTTTATCGTGATGCTATGTGAGATTAGCTAGTCAGGGGAAGTAAAGGACCATATGTTTTCTCTCATATGTGGAAGCTAGGAAGAAATTGGGATAAAAGAAGGATTTTAGATAACGGAGGAGACACTCCAGTAGAGCAAGGGAGGTGGTTTGGGGGAGGGAGAAGGGCAGGGCGGGGGAGAATTAATGAAGGAAACACTTCCACTAACTTTATGTACATATGTGAGAATACCAATACCAACCTCAGTTTCTTGTATAGGAAAGTGGGGGAGCAGGGAGGGAGCCGGGAGAAAACTCACCAAGTGATGTGTGCATAAACTACATTATGATGTGACTATAATGTACCAAGAAAAGCATAAAAATAAAGATCAAATTAATCCTTTTGCAATAATAATAATAATAATAATAATAATAATAATAATAATAATAATAAAGTTTCAGCCGGATTTGGTGGCTCATTCTTGTAATCCCAGTACTTGGGAGGCTGAGACAGAAGGATCACAGGTTCACAGCCAGCCTCAGCAACTTATTGAGGCCATCTGCAACTTAGTGAGACCCTGCTTCAAGATAAAAAACAAAATAGAGTCACAGGTTTAGCTCAGAAGTAGACTGCCGAGCCGGGCATGGTGGCGCACGCTTGTAATCCCAGCATTCGAGAGGCTGAGACCAGAGGATCCAGGTTCGTGGCCAGCCTCAGCTACCTAGTGAGGCACTCTGCAACTTAGTGAGACTCGGTTTCAAAATAAAGAATAAAAAATAGGGCTGGGGGTGTAGCTGGGAGGTAGAATGCCCCTGAGTTCAATCCCCAGTACCGCAAAAAAAAAGAAGTAGACTGTCCCTGGCTTCAATCCCCAGTACCAGAGGGAGAGGGAGAGGGAGAGGGGAGAAAGAAATATAAAGTTTCAAAGGGCTGCCCACCTCCTTCTTTTGTGGAAAGTCAATCCAGGGACAGCAAATTTAAACCCCTTCTTGTTGAGTTTGAATGCATAAAAAATGGTCATAAGTACAGCCATTTGGAACTTACACCTTTCACAGGAGAGGAGCTCCTGTATATTCTCATTCATATTCATTCTCCCTCCCCCCTCTCTCTCTCTCTCTCCTTCCTGGCTGCAGTAGGCTGAGCAGCTCTCCTCTGCCAAGCCCTTCCTTCATGATGTTCTGCCTCATCTCAGGTCCAGAGCAACAGAGGCAGCTGACCATGGCCTGAAACCATGAGCCAAAATAAACACACCTTGTCAGGTATGTTGGTCACAGCAACAAAGAGCACACTAACACTATCAACCTAAAAGGAGAAAAGGCCTTTTTGAGCCTTACAGCTTCAGAGGTTCCAGTCCTCGGTCGCTTGGCCTGGTTGCTTTGGGCCTGCTGCAGTACCACACACCATGGCAGCCAGAGAATGTGGTTGAGGAAGACTGCTCACCTCATGGTAGCTGGGAAGCAAAGAAAGAGAGAGGGAAAAGGGCCAAGGGCCAAGGGGAGCATGCCCCCCAGGATCCTAACTTTCCAGGAAGCCCCACCTCCTAAGGTTCCATCACTTCCCAAGAGTGCCGCAGGCTGGTAACCAAAATTTTAGCATCTTGGCCTTTGGGAGACACCTAAATCCAAATCATTGCTGGACACAGTGGTATACCCCTGCAATCCCTGTACTTGGGAGGCTGAGACAGGAGGATCACAGGTTCAAGGTCAGCCTGAGAAACTTAGCGAGATCTTTTTTCAAAATAAAAAATAAAATAAGGTTAGGGATATAGCTCAGAAGTAGAATGACACTGGGTTGGTTCAAGCCTAGTACAAAAAAAAAAAAAAAAAAACTAAACCACTAATGATCTCCCTAAAGGGGCAAAGATGATGTTTTAATCTAGTCTAGATTCCCTGGAAAACAGAACTTGATGCAAAAACTTATGTAACAGAAGTTCCTTAGAGAATACCACCCCAGAGAAGCAAAAGTGAAGGAAAAGGAGACCTCAGGCAGGAAAGGAGGCAGAAAATCTAGGAGATGAATCACTGAGCCATCTACAACTTTGCAACAAAGACAGCCAGCTGTTTGGTCTCACACAGGGTCAGGAGAGGACCTGGGAGACCACTGTGTTTTGCAACAGTAAAAGAGGAAGGAAGAGAAATGGAGCTCCTGGCTCCTCTCAGCCAAAGGTTCTTGCAGGAGACATGAACTCCCCCACATTTTTCAGTCATGCCACCTGCCTCTTCAGGCAGCTGCTAGGCAGAAGCCAGATCCCTGAACAGCAGTGGCATTATCCATGCATGAGCTGAGCCAGCAAGTGAATGGGAGCCAAGAGCACTCCCCAACTGTCCACCCGCAGCCTGCAGCTTCTCAACAGTGTCTACCACCTCCCGGGGAAGTCCCAGGACAAAAAGGCTAGAGATTCAAGACTTTGGGCAAGGCTTTACTAAGCCATGCCAAAAGCAATACAAGGGACCCGGAACAAGTGGGACATCATAACATCTTGACCACTGCTGGCAAGGCAGCCACAAGGTTCGCCTCAAGGAAAATTGAAACATCCCTTCTGTAACCTATAAGGATATTGTTGTGGCCTAATGTTCCTGAACATTAATAATATTATCATAGAAAACTATGGTCAAGCTGTAATCTCCGTACTTAAGAGGCTGAGACAGGAGGATAACAGGTTCAAGGCCAGTGTGCAGTAACTTAGCAAGATCCAACTTCAGAATAAAAAAATAAAAATAAAAATGTCTGGGGGTGTGGCTCAGTGGTAGAGCGTCCCTGGGTTCAATCCCCAGTACCAAGAAAGCAAAAAAGAAGGAAGGAAAAGAAAGATCTATGGCTGAGCAAATCCAGGGCGGCATATAATTAGAATCAACATCATGATGATAGTAGCGACCTAGAAGAACTAAGCCATAAACAGCATTGGGAGTAAAGAGACATCCTTTGTGGTTCATGCATTAAATATTGAGTGTATTTTAGGGATCAACTACCATATTAGGGGCTAAGGTCAAAGATGAATAAAATAATCCCTAGTTGGAGATCCCAGGAGCTCACAGTCACACAACAGTAAAAAGATAGATCTTCATTTCTTTCATTTATTTCTGTATTGCTAATTATTTAATAATATCTGCTACCACTGAACACTGGTTCTACAATCTCTGGTATAGTTAAGTTGTTCTAAGAAAAAGTTAGTTTCAAGATATTTTTCCCTCAAAAGTGAATATCAAGTGAGTTTATGAAAGATCTCGGCTGTGGTTTGAATATATTTTGTTCCCTTTAAAAATCAGGTGGAAATTTAATTTAATTAGGAAGGGGGATCCAAGTATGAGTGTGTGTGTGTGTTGTGTCACTGAGGGTTGAACCAAGGGGCATTCTACCTCTGAGCTACATACACCCCCAGCCCTATTTTATTCTTTATTTTGAAACAGAGCCTCACTAAATTGCTGAGGCTGGCAGTGAATCTGTGATCCTCCTGTCTCAGCCTCCCAAGTAGTGGAATTACAAGCATGTGCCACCACACCCACTTTTAAGAGGTGGGTTAATGGGTTATCTTCAGAGTAGGTCTACCATAAAAGCCAGTTTGGCCAGATCTCTCCACTGCCCCCCATCTCTCACCATGTGAGACCCTCAGGACTCTGCCAGCAAGAAAGCCATCATCAGATGTTGCTCCTCAACCTTGGTCCAGAACCATGAGCCAAAATAACTGTCTTTTCTCTGTAACTTACACAGTCTGTAATATTATGTTATCAGCAATAAAAAAAATGGACTGAGAAATCTCATATATTTTACATACTGCAGCTGTGAGTATTGGTATAATTCAACATTTGTCTGAATGCTTTAATATTTACACAATGGTATTCCAAAATGTGTCTGCAATGGGGAAGTGAAATTATTAGCAGAGTTTGAGGATAAGCCTCATGACATAGAAAGGAAAGAAAACAAACCGCACATGGTGGCACACGCCTATAATCTCAGTACTTAGGAGGCTGAGACAGAAGGATTGTAGATTTGAGCCTCAACAATTTATCCCTTCAACAAGTGTTTCAATCAATCAATCAATTAATAAATACATAAGCTGGACATGGTGGTACATGCTTGTAATCCCAGTACTTGGGAGGATGAAACAGAAGATTGCACATTTGTAGCCAGCCTCAGCAACTTAGTGAGGCCCTCTGCAACCTAGTAAGACCCTGTTTCAAAATAAAGAATAAAATAGGGCTGGGGGTATATCTCAGAGGTAGAATGCCCCTGGATTCAATCCCCAGTACCACAAAACAAATATAGACATAGGATGATACAATGAATAAAAAGGGCTGGGGATGTGGCTTAGAGATAGAATTCCCCTGGGTTCAATCCACAGTATAAAAAAAAGGGAAGAAAAAAAGAGAACAAGAAAAAGAAATGAATGGAAACAGAAAGCCTGGCAAAGTGGATGTTCAAACTTCGGAGGAAAATATTGTCCTAACATTATTGCAAAGAAGGTAAGATTATAAAGTTCTCTTTTCCAGTTGGGACAAAATAGTACTATTTAGCCAAATTGTATTCGGCCCTTCATTGGCAATAGAAAAAATAAAATAAAATATTTGCTTTCATGCAATTTGGAGAAGCTGAAAAAATACATGAGATAAACAAGTAGAGTATGTTGTGTATTAGAGAGTGCTAACTGCTAAGGGTGGGGGTAAGAAGGTAGGAAATGATTTTTGAATAAAATACTGATCAAGGTGTGGTAATCACACAGATATCTGGAGAGAAAAGATTCCAGCAATCAGAAAGATTTGGGGAAAAAGGCATGTGTAGCTTGTTCAGGAGTGTCAGGGAGATAAGTGTGACTAGAGCATTTGGAGGAGAAAATAGATAATACAAGAGAAGTAACGGTGGTTAGAACACACAGGGTCTTACAGGTTTCCATAGGATCGCTCCGGTTGCTTCACGGCAGGTGCAGAATATCAGTTAGGAAGCTCCCATATAGTCAGACAAGTGGTGGTGGCAATTGGACCAGCTCAGTAGCAGAAGTGATGATACAAAAGTGGTGGAATTCTTGGTAAATTAGGAAGGCAGAATTAACAAGACCTGCATATCAAGTGAATACAATATGTGGCAAAAGTTAAAAAAGAACACTGAAATGTTTGCCTTAGGAAACTGGAAGGAGTTGCCATCAACTGAGGTGGAGAAGACTGTGAGAAGAGGAAGGGGGGGCGGGGAGAGGAACATTGGAAGCTCAGTTTGAGACACGTGTAATCTGAGATGCCCTAGTCAGCATCCTGGTAGAAACTTCAGTGAGCAATTATATATACAGGCCTGGAGCTCAGAGGAAAATCCCAGTCTGGAGATTTACATTTAGGAGTTATTAGCATATAGATTGTATTTAAAACCATGAGATTATTCACACTTTCCCAAACACACCTTTCCTGTTTGTTCTTCCTGCCTGGGACAGATGCCAATAAAAGAAACAGTATCTATTCCAGTGAGGAACAAATTGACACCGACTTCACTACTCATAGAAGTAGCATAAAATAAGTTTTTTAAAATAATAGCAATAAAGGTCTAAAGTTAATGGCCAAATAATCCAAAGTAAATTTATTGAGGGAAATTCAGTAGCTTAAATTGGCACCCTTTGCACCCTCCACCAGAAGTATGAGATGTTAAACTCTCACAATTTAAAAAAAAAAAGTCTTTAGAACCAGTCAACTCTGGGATCAGCCCACTTTCTGCTAGTGAGAAAGTAAATTATAGGCCTGTATAAGTTTGTGAGGGTTATGTATTAGTTAGGGTTCTCCAGGAATAAAAAACCAATAGATAGGCTGATTAGATAGATGATGATGGAGATGATAGATAGATAGATAGATAGATAGATAGATAGATAGATAGATAGATAGGAAAGATTTGTTAGGGGAATGGGCTCACATGATTACCGAGGCTGAGAAGTCCCATGACAGGCTGTCTGCGAGCTGGAGACCCAGGGAAGCCAGTAGTGTGACTCAGTCCAAGTCTGAAAGCTTCAGAACCAGAGAAGCTGACGGTGAAAATCTCAGTCTGAGGACAGGGGCCTGAGAAACGGGGGAACCGCTGGTGCAAATCCCAGAGTCCAAAAGTTAGAGAACTTGGAGCTCTGAGGTATCCCGGATTCCAAGAAGGATGGAGCAAATTCACCTTTCCTCTGCCTTTTACTTCTGTCCAAGCCAGTTGGATGGTTCCCGCCCACATCAAGTGAACCCTCCCAAATAGTGCACTGACTCACATGCCAGTCTCTTCCAGGAGCACTCTCACGGGCACACCCAGACATAATGCTTTACCAGCTACCGGAATATCCCTTAATCCAGTCAAGTCAACACCTAAAACTAACCACCATAGCTGCCATCAAAGGAGCTCACGGTAGCAGCTCTAACAACAGAAATCTATTGTCTCCAGTTCTAGAGGCTGCAAGTCCAAAACCAAAACATCTACAGGGTTGGTTCCTTCTGAGGGCTGTGAGAAAAGACTCTGTCCCTTGGCTTGGAGATGATGAACTTCTACCCCCTACGTCTCTTTATGTCATCTTCCCTCTATGCATCTGTCTCCACATTTCCCCTTTGTGCAAGGACACTGGTCATACTGGAATATAAGTAACTCTAACGGCGCATGTTAACTTCATAACTACTGCAAGTAGCCTATTTCTAAATAAGGCCACATTCTTGGGTCATAGAGTTAAGGTTTCAACATATAAATTTGGAGGGGACACTATTTAACCCATAACAATGCCCATGTAAAATAATAAACCAGAATTTCTGTACCTGGAAGTATCTGACAAATGGTAGGCAAATTATAGATTGATAGAGAATATGGTTTGACAAATGATATTGGTCTAAGTGTAAATCCTGAGAAAAACTTACCACCAACATGAATTGGCTATAAAAAAAAAAAATGAAACTGTCATTTGCCATTAAACCCAGGTAAATGTTGCAGATATAAGTGTGTTTGGATGACCCTAACCCCTGGAAAATAGCTTGGGATTTAAGGTTGACATAATGTGGATTTAGAGGTCCACCTGACAACAAGAGAACCTTAACTTATCTGGATGCTAAATGATTTTGCATTTGCAAAGGGCTTTAATTTTTTCACATATATGCATCAGTTGACAGCTAATGACAGTCACTGTGCTGACTACTGGGCAATGAAGGCTAAAGAGACTGGTCACCTGCTCCCAAGAATCCTTTTATCTATTGATTGAGACAGATTAAGAAGTATTTACAGTAAAAATTAAAGTGATAATATTGGCAAAAATAGAATTCTACATCAGCACAGTCCACAGGGGTACCAAGGAGGACTTCTTAGAGGAGATAAGTTGAGATGGTTCTGAAGGACAAGAAGCTATCATCAGATTAAAGCTTAACTAGACAAAGAGGAAAGGAAGACATTCTAATCAGAAGTAATATCACCTGAACCCTTTTAAATAGATAAACTAGAAACTTTTTTTAGAAGAATAAATGAGTTGGGTGTGGTGGTGCATAACTATAAGCCCAGCTGCTTGGGAAGCTGAGGCAGGAGGATTGCAAGTTTGAGGGCAGCCTGGGTAACTTAGCAAGATCCTGTCTCAAAATAAACAATAAAAATATAAAAGAATGGGGCTATAGCTCAGTAGTACCTGGGCTTGACCAAAGGAGGAGGAGGAGGAGGAGCCGCTGCCCAGTTTCCCTGGTTTTGATGCGCTCCAATGTCTGCTTTTGACATGCCTACCAGGGATCATGTCATTTCTCTCCTGAAGTCCTTCAATTGCTGGGACTAAACGTAGTAAAATGGCTGACGGGTTCGCCTGAGCTAGCCCCTGCATGACATCATTTCCAGTTGCTCTCCTCATTCAGTCTGCCGTAGCCATTCAGTCTCTTCACTGCTCCTGGAATAAACCAGGCACCACCTCACCTCAGGCCCTTTGCATTTGCTTTTCCTTCTGCCTGGAATTTCCTACTAATGGAAATCTACACGGGTGCTCCCTCATCTTCCTCTTTTTTTGCACAGATGTCTCCCTTTCAGTGACAACTCAATTTAAAAATCACAACCTTCACATCCACCCACAGACACTTTTTAACTTCCTTGCCTGTGTTAGTCTTCTCCATAGATCTTATCACTACCTAAAATATTATAGTTTCCATGTATTTGCAGTATCGTTGGTTTCACTCACAAGAATGTAAGTTCCATGAGTGTGAGCATTGTATCCCTGGGCCTTGAAGGTGACTGGTAGCATAAGTTTGCAATTAATATTAAGTGGATATTGAATGACTCAATGACTGGACATATAGATCTGGAAATAAGAATTTCGTGTGTGTGTGTGTGTGTGTGTGTGTGTGTGTGTGTACGCACATGTGTGTTTTGGGTGTGTACTGGGGATTGAACCCAGGAGTGCTCTACCTCTGGGCTACACCCCAATCCTATTTTATTTTGAAACAGGGTCTCACTAAGTTGAGAGATCTTTGCTAAGTTTCTGAGACTGGCCTCAGACATGTGATCCTCCTATCTCAGCCTCCAAAGTGTGCCAGAGTGTGTCATGCTCGGCTCCAAGCAGGAATTTCTACCAAAGCTTTCTTTTTAAATGTCATTTATATATGGATGGAAGCTGGGACTGTGATCAAGGGCCAGATACTGTGAAAGAATGTACAATGGAGAAAAGGATAGAAATCAATCTTAGGAGCAAGCAAAGAAATAATATCGAGGAGCCTGAAAATCAGTAACAAGAAGGTAGAAGAAGAGAGTGAGCACACAAAAGGGTAAAACACAAAAACTAAACCATAGGTAGACAAATAGACAGCCCTCTGCACTGCGAGTTGCACAATGTGGGTTCTGCATTCAAGAGTCAACCAACTATAGGCCAAAAATATTTAGGGAAAAAATCGCACATGTACTAAACATGTACAGACTTCTTTTTCTTATCATTGTTCCCCAAACAATACAGTGTAACAACTATTTACATGGCATCTACATAGTAATAGTTTTTATAATTAACCTAGAGATGATGTAAAGTATACATTGTACACAAGCTATGTGTGAATTTTATACAGTTCTGTGTAAGGGACTTGGGCATCTGTGAATTTTGTACCCAAGGGCAGTGGTGGAACCAATCAGCAGTGGATACTTAAGGATGGCCTTACTTTCAAAAGGAATGATTGGCAGCGTCAGATGTAGCAGAATGGTTAAGAATATTACTTGAAAGTATCTATAGATATTGCTTAGTTGTTTGGAAGAAATGCAGATCATCTTACACCATATATTCAACTCCAGATGGGTAAAGTGTTGAATGCAAAAATTCAGCGAAGAAACATCCTCTTATGGGAAAGAATTTTCTAAGCTTAAATTATATAATTTACAAATGTACTGATAGATCTGACTCCATTAAAAGTGAAATGTATTCTCTATACCAAAAAGAAGTTCAACCAAAATGAAAATGCTAAAATACCCTGGGGAAAATATATGCAATAAGTTTGACAATGGTGAGAAATTTACATATTGAAAAACTTACAGTAAAAAACGACTTATCTAGGTGTGGTAGTGCATGCCCATAATCCCAGTACTTGGGAGGCTGAGACAGGAGGATCTCAGGTTTGGGGACAACCTCATCAACATAGCAAGACTCTCAGCAACCTAGCGAGACCTTGTTTCCAAACAAAAAATAAAAAAGGTCTGAAGGTTTAGCTTAGAGGTAGAATGACCCTGGGCTCCCCAGTACCAGACATACATTAAAATAGAACTTAAGATTCTAATATATAAAGGTAAAATATAGAGAAAGACATTTCACAAAAGTGAAGGCATAAACAGCTGAAAATAATCTACTTGATTAATGAATGAAGACACGCCAATCAAAACAATGATAAGATTTTCTCACCTGTTAATTAACAAAATTTAAAAGCACAATTATGTCAACAGCATTGTGGAACAGAACTGCTTATATACTATCAACAGACCTAAACAAGTACAATCCGTTTTAGAAATTAATTTAAAAATATTTAAAAAGGTGTTCACAATAGCCAAAATGTGGGAACCATCCAAATATCCATCCATTGATGAATAGATAAGCAAAATATAGTGCATACGTACAATGGTATGTTATCCCGCATTAAAAAGCTCTGAAATTCTGATACATGCTCAAAGATAGAGAAACTTTGAGGATATTATGGTACGGGAAATAGCTCAGATATAAAAGGACAAATATGACTCCACTTATATGAGGTGCCTAGAACAAAAGAGAATAGAATGGTGGTTTTTCATCCAGGGGATGGAGACTGGGGATCCTTGTTAATGGGCAGAATTTCCAGTTGGGATGATTAAGAAGTCCCAGAGATGATTAGCGGCAATGGTTGCGCCATGCTGTGACTGTACCTCATGCTAATGGATCTCATTGCAGACTTAAAGTTAAAACAGCCAGTTTTAGACTATGTGTATTTTAGCACAATAAATAGTACCTTGAAAAATATGTAAGAACTTTAAAATGACCCAGCAATTCTACTTTTAGAAATTACTCTTGTGGAAATGAACCAAAGTGTAAGCAAAGATGCTTATCAAGCTGTGATCATTGCAAAACAGGCCTTGCACACAAAATAATGGTCAATAAATGACAGTGCACTCCCACTGAACTGGCAGCTCTAGGACACCAGTACCTTGTTTCTTCTTGCTATACATTTTATCTCCACGGCCTTCCAGTGCTTGGCAAGAGGAGAGACTTGTCAAATTAATTAATATGGTGAAATGATGTATACAAAGATATTTATAAAGGATTTTAATGACATAGGAAAATGGTTTGATGCAATACATGAAAAAAAAAACAGGATAAAACTTGTATATATAATTTGATTTTGACTATGTAAAATAAGGGTTCTTTCTCATTAGGTAAAATAATGAAATCCTTCTTTGTTTAAACCGATCCGAGTTGTGGCTTAGTATCTGAAAGCATCCTAACTGAGCCTTCCACCCACACAAGAACTTCACTCATAAAGAGCTCTTCATGCTTTCCCAGAACTTATTAAAGTGAAAAAAAGCAGAAAGTTTTTTTTATAAATGTAGTAGTATCATTAATAAAAGTTACCTGACAGCAAGGGAGAAAAACAGGAAAATTATTTAAGCAATACACAAAAAAGCAACTGTAACACCATAAAACACAGCTGGCTGGAATCACTTAGTGTAGAATCAGAAAGTTTTATGGGCTTGAATAACTTTTAAAGCTATTCTTATAATAATGCATATTTGTAATAAGGATTCTGAATCACCAATAAAAATGTTCAGTTTGTGCAATATATTCTGTTCGAGAAGATAGTATGTTATATAACACAGCTTAGAAGGATTTTCTTTAAAATATTTAGAAGTTTTAGGACTTAGGGGGTAAACGGAAATTCACTGAGCTGGAACTCTCATTTTTCCAATATTGTTAAATGAAAAGTTATTTTATTTGACAATATAGCATTCTTGTATTTATGTTGGGAATTGGGTTTTTCTAAGATCTGGAATGCTTAGTTTAAAATGTGGTTTCCTCAGTCCTTCCAACAGTTCTGATTGAGTGGGTCTGGAATGGAGCTTAAGGACTGGTGTTGTTTTGTTTGGTTCTGGGTATCAAAGCCAGGGCCTTGGGCAAACTAAGCACGTGTTCTACCACTGAGCTCCACCCCCAGAACTGACATGGTTAACAGACACCCCACATGATTTGGTCTCGATGTTCTGAACCATTAGAATGAAGCTACAAAGACTTATTTTAGGAATTGCTAGACAGTTCTCTGCTTCACCAAGCCTCTAGCTCACAACATACTAATGTCTGCTACTCTACCCAAGAAGAGGTAAGTGACCCCACCTCTTAAAGGAAAATCCTAACCAACCTGAAATAGGCCATCAGACTTTTAAGAAAGTTGGGGATCATACCAGTTCCGACTTTGGCAAGATTATATGACTCTGTTTCTCATTTAAAGAACTCCTCTCAGTCGGGTGTGGTGGCACACGCTTGTAATCGCAGTACTTGGGAGGCTGAGACAGGAGGATCACAGGTTTGCTGCCAGACTTAGCTACTTAGTGAGACCTTGTTTCAAAATGAAGAATAAGAAATAGGGCTGGGGGTGTAGCTTGGAGATAGAGTGTCCCTGGGTTGAATCCCTAGTACTGCAAAACAAACAAACAAAACTCCTGCTCTGCTATTGATTAAAAAAAATTTGAGAGTAGATTTTGGGTTAACAATTTCATTTTAGATTTTGTATGCAACATGGATAAAAATGTAAAACAGTAAATGCTACTCTGTCAGCACCATTTCATGAGAGCGTTTTCACGAAGATGGTGCGGCACTACTTTCCTTTCTCTGTCTCCTGAGATGTTTTATCTCAACATCTGATATGTTTGTGAGACACTGGGAAAAGCATTAGGTGAATATGTAAATATGTAAGAGCCTTCAGCAAATAAATGACATGACTGAAGCATATGGGAGGCAAATTCACTGGAACATGGCATTGCCATTTTTTCTCCCAGAGTGGACCTTAGCCAAATAAACAGGAAGCTTTAAAAGGTATCATGTGAACACTGCCCACCTTAAAAAATTTAATACAGAGATTATTTCAAAACTCATTCACTTATACTTTATCATGTTTCTGCCAGTGAAATTTTTTTTTCCTGCACTTTCTTCCCTATTTTCTCCTCCATGACAAAGCTGTGCTCAAAATGAACCTCTAGCCACCCAGCTATCTCTAGAAATGCCATACATGCTGCCTGAGGTCCCTGTCCATTCTTCAAAACCTACATCATATGCCCCTCACAGAAGTCTTTTCATAATCGTGCAGGCAGAATTAGTCATTCCTTTTTCTGTGATCCTACTGCCTGCTCTTACAACACTTATTAAACTGTATAGTAATTACTCACTTCTCTGTCTGTTTGCCAGAGTGGACTATGAGCCAATCAAAGGCAGGCTTTCTATCTGGGCAACTAGAGATTCATTTTGAGCCCACAAATATGAGAAAGTATAGCGTGTCTGGCAGAACTGATAGAACCTGGTGGCCAGTGAGATATGGGAAGTTGGAAAAACAGAGAGAATTGAAAATGTTCCAAAGATCTCATTCATTCATTTACTCGTTCAACAATTTAGCAACTGATCTGTTACAGGTGGATGCTTAGATGGTATTTCATTGAGAAAAAAAGGAAAATATAAAGGAAGAAGCAGATGGGGAAGATGAGAACACAGTGAGTTTGGGCTTCCTGCAAATGCTCCAGGTATATTGTCCTAGAGTGTCCTTAGGCATGTGGGTCTGGCAAGGAAGAGCTGTGTCCAGCCTGAGGATGGACAGGGGAGCCAGCAGCCAATGGAGGCCTGGGAAGGGCCAGACACCCCATTGGTGTGGCCCAATGAGAATGAAAATGTGAGGCCTGTAGTCAACAAAGCAGTGCCATTAAAGTTTACCAAAGGTAAAAAAAGAAAAAAAGGTACTCAGATATAAAGTGTTTCTCCTCTCTCTCTCTCTCTCTCATGGTATTTTAATTTGCTAATTAATTTTGCTCTAAATAAAGAAAAGTTTTTAAATTATTAGCATTAATTTTACTCTTCATCTTTATATTATGAAATGCCAGTTTGATTTGATTTGACTTGGTTTGTTTTATTTATTTATTTACTTATTTATTGTGGTACTGGGAATTTTACCCAGAGACATTCTACCTCTGAACTATACCCCCAGCCCTTTTTTTATTTTTTGTTTTGAAACAGGATTTTTCTAGGCTTCTGAGAGTCTTGTTACATTGCAGAGGCTGTCCTCAAACCTGCAATCCTCCTGTCTCAGCCTCCCAAGTACTGGGATTATAGGTGTACACCACCATGCCTGGCTACAGTGCCAATTTTAGATGTCAATATAAGAAAAGTTTCGCTCCTGTGTGGAACGATTGAAATCACACAGTTCATATTTCATAGCTTGGCCCCAGAGGGAACCTCAAGCCAGTCAGAAGGAAGAAGCACAAATCAGGGAGATCAGAAGGAGGAAGAAAGGTTTCCCTGGGCACACAGAGACCTAAAGGATCTGGGGATACTCTTGGGCGCCTGAGGTCCCAGCTTAGAATTTGGAAGTTTCGTATGAACTTGGGCCTGATGGCTTTCATCTTCTGGTTCCCACCAACCCCTCCACCCATGGACTTCTTAGTGAGGGTCAGATGAGGCATCTCCCCTCTCATGGGAGATGCCAGCTATTCCAACCTATGGCAGATGAACGGCCCCAAGGGTATCACAACCTCTGCACCAGATGTGCTAGGATTTGGATTGGGCATGGTAAGAGGTTAGTCCCAACTAAATAGCCCATCACTGAATATGGTACTGCCAACTTGAGAGGAGGATGGCACTGCTTCCAGGCCTTGCCCAGAGATGGCATCTGAGTGCAGATGTGAGGACCCAACCCTCCCACCCCCGCACTCGAATCCCTACCGGGGGATAGAGGGCAGCAGTAGCCTTGGTACTGAGAGTGGGTAGAAGAGGAGGGCAGGCAAGACCCAGGGTGAGAAGGTGGAGGAGCGGGTGACCAAGGACCATCCCAGGGAGGCAATGAGAAGAGGGATTGCGCCTGCTCTGGTCCCCAGCATATGCCCTGCTGTGCCATCAGACTGCTCTCACAAAATGCAAATTCAGTGAGAATAATTAGAAGAATTTCAAGACAGCAGCTGCAGAGTATTAAACCGCAGGCACGGAGCCCTTCTGTGTGTGGGGTCCCGGGCAACTGCACTCGTGTGAGTCCATGAACCGGCCCTGGCTGGGACACGGCCCAAGAGGATGAGAAAATAGAGGACCAAGGAAGAACACGGGGACCCCCAGCACAAGAAAGATGGGGGCACGGGGGCTATAAGAGGCAGAGACAAGTAGGCAGAAAGGAAGGAGAACCAGGCCCAGAAGTCAAGAGAGTTCAGTAACTGCAACAGAGGTCTCTCCTTGGACATTTTCAGATATGTTGACTTGTCTCACGAGCATTTAAAAAACTTGAGCCAATATTTAGAAAGTTAGGAACATTCTCATGAAAAGCAAGCTTTCCTTGAGCAAAACAAACAAATACAAAACAGAAGGTTTAACAATGCCGTGTCTACATTCTTCCACGGCCAGAATCTACCAGAGATGAGCAGCAGCTGCTTCCGAGGAAGGGCCACATGCCCGCTCGTCTGAGCTCATCTGACCGGCGCCTGTCTGGGCAGGTATGCCGGCTGCAGCTGCGTCCAAGCGGACCACGGCTGCCCGAGCGCAGCAGCACGTGCGTGCGGAACTCGGGTCTGCACTCTGTGTCCAAGGCTGCAGAAAGGTCACCTAGAAGGGGGCCTAAAAATAGGTCACCGGATTTGGCAAGTAGGAAAACATCAGCAATCTTCCCGAGAACAGTGTGAATGGAGTTGGGGGATGGAAGCCAGATGGTGGTGGGTTGGAAGGGAGCGGGAGGTGATGAAATGGAGACAGCTAGGGGAGAGGCGAATTCTTCAAGCATTTTTTTTGTCATAAAGGAGGGTGAAGAAAAAAGTAGATTGAACCCCCCCCCCCCCCAGTTATCCCTATTCCTCCCTCATGCTCCTTCCCACACACCCTCTATGACTAAATAAAGAAGAGACATAAAATGAAGCAAGATCTCTGCTTGGAATGTTATACTTTAGAAAAAAAAAAAAAAATCAATCCCAGATCAGAAGTGGAAATTAACTGTTCCCTTATGAAACTGTCCAATTCAGAGATGTCAATCATAAATACAGTTGTCTCTTGGTATCCTGGGGGAGGGGGAGAGGCTGGTCCTAGGACCCTTGAGAATCCTTCAGTGCTCAAAAAACCTGGTAGAAAATGGTATAGTATTTGCATTTAACTTATATACATCCTCCTATATACTTTATTTTATTTTGTGTGTGTGATACTGGGGATTGAACCCAGGGGCATTCTGCCTCTGAGTGGAATGGTTTTTATTTTTTTTTTTGGGGGGGGTTGCAGTACTGGGGATTGAACCCAGGGGAATTCTACCCCCGAGCTATACCCCCAGCCCTATTTTTTTATTCTTTATTTTGAAACTGAGTCTCACTAAGTTGCGGAGTGCCTCACTAGGTAACTGAGGCTGGCCCCGAACCTGGATCCTCCAGTCTCAGCCTCCCAAATGCTGGGATTACAAGCGTGCGCCACCACGCCCGGCTTATTCTTTATTTTGAAACAGGGTCTCACTAAGTTGCTGAGGCTGGCCTCGAACCTATGATCTTCCTGTCTTAGCCTCCCAAGTACTGGGATTACATGTGTGTGCCACCATGTCCAGCTCTCCCATATACTTTAAATCATCCTCAGAGTACTTTAGTACAATGTAAAGGCTATGCAAATAGTTTTTATAATGTACTGTTTGGGGGTAAATGGCCAAAAAAGGTCTGTACATACTTTTTTTTATTCCCAAATACTTTCCATCTTCATTTGAATCTGTGGATGTGGAACCCAAGAACATAACTGTATTTATTATTGTTGGTATTAGTGGTTAGAAAAAATAAAATTACAGTGAGACTAATTACTACATAACTACTTTAAAAAGTGGGGGGCAGGGTACTTGGTATTGAACCCAGAAGCATACTACCTTCAAGCTACATCCCCAGCTCTTTTTATTTATTTTGAAACAGAATCTTGCTGTTAGCTGAGAGTCTCACTAAGTTGCTGAGACTGGTCTTAAACCTTTAATTCTCCTGCCTCAGCCTCCCCAGTACTGGGATTACAGACATGCTTCACTATGCTTGGTTACTTTAGCAATTTTATCCTTCCAACACTTCAACACATAGGCACAGGTAAAAACTTTCTCAACAAGGCCCCAAAGGCATAAGAAATTAAAAGGAAGATCAATACATGGGATTGCATTACTGAAGATCTTCTGTGTAGCAAAAGAAACGATCAAGAACCTCAACAGAAAGGCCACAGAATGGGAGAAAAATTTTGCCAACTACTCCTCCAATAGAGGACTAATATCTACAATATACAGAGAACTCAAGAAACTCACTGCTAAGAAAACAAATAAACCAATAAAAATATGGGAAGTTGAACTAAATAGATACTTCACAAAAGAAAATATAAAAATGGCCAATAAATGTATGAAAAAATATTCAACATCATTAGCAATCAAAGATGAAATCAAAACTACTCTGAGGTTTCACTTAACACCAGTTAGAATGGCAATCATTAAAAACACAAACAACAACAAATGCTGGCAAGGGTGTAGAGAAGTGGGAACTCTATTATACTGTTGGTGGGATTGCAAATTAGTGCAACCACTTTGGTAAACAGTATGAAGGACCCTCAAGTGAATGGGAATGAATCTACCATATGATCCAGCAATATCACTTCTAGGTATCTACCCAAAAGAATGGAAACCAAACTATCAGACTGACGCATGTGTATCTTATGTTTATAGCTGCACAATTCACAATTGCCACACTATGGAACCAGCCAAGATGTCCATCAACAGATGAATGGATTACAAAACTATGGGATATGTACACAATGGAGTTTTACTCCACCATAAAGAACAAAATTATGTCATTTGCAGGGAAATGGACGGAATTGGAAAACATTATGCTAAGTGAGATTAGTCAGTCACAAAAAGTAAAAAATCGTATGCTCTCCCTAATATGTGGAAGCTAGGGAGAAAGTGGGTCATAAGAGGGACTCTAGACGAAGAAGGAGAAACCTTAGATGAGCAAAGAAGTTGACTTACTGAAGGTGATGGGGGGGCACCCTAATGTGCATGATGTACTTTCACAAACATATCAAAGTCAATCACTAAACTGAACTTGAGGAGGAGGGGGGCAGGAGGGCAGGAATTGGGGAAGGTTTTAAATGAGAAATGTGTGCATGTATGCCTCTATCAGCTTGTACCTCATTAAGATGTATGATTACAATGCACCGATAAAAAAAAAAAACCTTTTATCCTATAACAACATAGTATCTGTATGGCAAGTTTTATGAAAACAAAGGCAGAATTACACAGTTTAGGAGCTACTCAAAAAATCCACAAAAATGGTTTGACAGTTTTATTTCATTTATTTATTTATTTATTCATTCATTCATTCATTTTTGGTAGTAACAGGGGCACTCTACCTCTGAACTATACTCCCACCTCTATTTTATTCTTTTAGTTTGAAATAGGGTCTCACTAACTTTCGGAGGGCCTAAGTTGCTGAGGCTGGCTGCAAACCTACAATCCTCCTGTCTCAGCCTTCCACGTACTGGGATTACAAGCGTGCACCAGCACACCCAGCCTGACACTCTATTTATTTATTTTTTAAATAACAGATAAACTACTCAAATTCAAAAATGTTGTGTAGAATAAGCAACATTTCCCCTTTCAATTGTTGAATAAACTAAATGTTAAATAAACGGTGACAGCTGTTTCCACCCACTACACAGTCGTTTGGATGTTTTACGGGCTTGTTTGTCATACAGAATGTAATTTGGAAGGCTGACATCTTATTCTGAATATATTTTGGTTTGGATTTAGCAGACTGCATTTTATTGCAAGTTTATCTTTGTTAAGTATACCTTAGGCCTGAAGTGGAACTTACCAAACTTACCAGAATTGCAAGGAGGGTTTCACGCCGCTTGCATGATGCTACTGGAAAGGCTCTTTGATCTGTTCACAGATTCTGAGAGGTGAGTCAGGTCAGGTTTTGGAATCCTTGCAAACAAGTCAGATTTGTAGGTCTGGCTTCCGCTTGTCTGTGGAAGCACAGGAAGCCTGCTCACTCCCCCGTGGCCTGTTCTCACCAGCTGTTCTGAATGTGATCTGCTGAGTTCACTAGGGTCCTGGGAGATAGGCAGCCTTATGTGCTTAATGGTATGTGTTAATGTGACTTTGTAACTTTGAGTGGATGTCAAGTACACAAGACGAGCTATCCTTTGGGGGGAAAAAAGAGAGAAGAAAACTGTGTCATTCTTTTATTCTTGTTTTTCATAAATTTAGAGGAGTCTGCTAACTTCCACTTGATTAACTGCTAGATGTCTTTAAGGAAAAAACCTCCAAATGTAAGCACCAGTCTACAATGCTAATCTGTAACTTCAGCCTGCAGAACAAGTTGACGCTGGTTACGTCGTCTGCGTCTACATGAAGTCCAATCTGCAACAACTGGCCCAGTCTAGAATGGCATGCAGGCGGCTTTGGGAGGAGCGCCGGAGAGTACGTGAAGGGAGTGGGCGAGGGAAACAGACAAGAAAAGGCCAAGCTCACTGTCTGCCTTTCTCACTAGTCAACCACCTTCCAGCCACAAGAAAACACTAAATCACTGAAATTGATCTGCAAACCCAGCAGATTTTCCTCCAACTTTATTCTCCTTAATGCCTTGCAAGATGTAACAGTCTTGGCAAGTGCCATTGTTCATGAACATTCCTCCCTTAGCTTTTTAATTTTTATTTTTATTATTCTGCACGGATTTTTTATACATTTCTTGAGTACAACAGGGTTACGTATACATTTACAACATATCAATCATTGTCAGAACATAAATAGCACCACTTCTTCATTTTCCACGTATAGCCCACATTCCTAACATAGCGTGGTCAAGCAAACTTTCTAGAGTCATAAAACCATAAACTTTTAGAGTCATATATTTACTTTCTAAGAAGTAGGAGGGTCTTTCAGCTACACATCCTAGGAGCAATCTCCAGACTTCGAGACGCCAATGTAGCCATAGCCGAAGAATCAGTATAATTACTCATATATGCAGATAGCAACTGCCAGGGGAGAAAGGGCCCAGCTGGGCTCCCACAACTCCCCCGTTTTTATTTTAAAATGCAGGAAGGACCGTGCCTGTCTTAGGTCATTTCCTACCAGGTGCTTAATCTCCCTTAGCTTATGTGGCATAGAAGTACCTTGGTCCTCCTGCTGCTTACCTTGCAGCTGTTTCTCTACCTCCTTTCTAAAAACCTTTCTCTCATCTCCAACACTTCATCTCCTCACCCTCCCTTGCCCCCATCCTTGAAGACCTGGCTTCTCTCCTCTTGCCCTTAGTAATCTCATCCAGTATTGTGTTTTTGGCTCTCTCGTCTTTGCAGATGATTATCGAATCCTGTTATGGAGATTCGACCTCTTTGCAACTCACACCAATGTCAGTGAGTGGAGTGGTGGAAAGAGCTAGGAAACTGAATTTAAACCAATCGCCATTACACAAGTGAAAACTCAAAGTGCTGTACTACAAATGCCCATGGTTATTCTCCACCTTCCCTAGCTTCCCAGACACTTTCATTCAGTCTGCCTGACATCTTTTTTTTTTTTTTTTTTGCGGTACTGGGGATTGAACTCAGGGGCATTCTACCTCCAAGCTACACCCCCAGCCCTAGTTTTTATTCTTTATTTTGAAACAGGGTCTCACTAAGTTGCGGAGTGCCTCACTAGGTAGCTGAGGCTGGTCCCGAACCCGGATCCTCCGATCTCAGCCTCCCGAATGCTGGGATTACAAGCCTGCGCCACCACACCCGGCCTGCCTGACATCTTCCAACAACTCCCTTTCAGGTCAATGGGGGAAAGTGTGGTGCCATCTTGGATTTTTTTCCTCTCTCATTCATCACATCCAGCCAAGTGCCACGGTCTCTAAGCACTATGTTTTTGCCAGTCTTTCACATGCTTTCCTTCTTTCCAAATCATCACATTCACCAGGGCTCAGAAAGACCTTCTCCTTTCCAGCTTCATGCATAGCACTTGACTCAAGGCATCAGTGAGTCTCCATTGTTTAACCAAAACCAGCACAAACTTTTCTAGCCCAGCGTTTGAGTTTCTCCACAACATACATCTTGAATGTCTCTGTGGCTTTTTATTTTTTTTTTAAGTTGCCACTCTTCTGTTCAATCACTATGCTCCAGATGAACTGGATGATTTTCCTCTCTCCCAGTATCCTCCCAAATGCTCCTGCCTCATGGCAGTCTCTCCCATGGAATGACTCTGTCTTTCCCCCTACCCTGTCTTATTGGTCTGTGTCCAGTTAGGAGACTAGAAACCACTGTAGCCATTTCAAACATATGGAATTTGATACTGGTAATTGGTTTACAAGGTGTTGGAAGAATTGCATACTCAAAAGAATTGCATACTCAAAAGGAGATAAAGGAGTAAGAAAAGAAGGTACACCAAAGTAAGCACTTTTGGGCTAAAGGTCCTCAATTTTCATTGGCTGCTGTATTGCTGGTTAGGTCTCAACAGACTTAAGGGGTGCTGCCTGGAGCAGGCTGGGCCCTCTGCAGAGGGATGCTCTGCCTGGGTAACTGCAGTGGGAGCCCACTCCCCTGCCACTGCTCCAGAAACCTCCAGCAACCCTCACATCAAAGCCAGCGCTCTTTCTACTGACTTTGGATTGATTTCCCCCTGGCCCAACTGGTAGGAGAGCTAGGAAATATAGTTTTCAGACACTTAGCCCTACCTCTGCAGAGCAGAATATAGACAGGTGAGTAGAGGTGCGAGACATCAGGTCAAACACTGGACATGGGCCAACAATGCCACATTATTTCCTGAGGTGTTTCTTTATGCCCCAGCTCTTCCTGACCCTCCATAACCTCAGCTGAAGGGCACTCCTCCCTCTTCTAATTCTGTCCACAGGTCTCTGCCATGATTTAAAATATATTTGTGGAGGAACCACTCTCTGCCAGGCACTGTGCTAGGTGCTGACAATAGGAGTAAGATGGATGTGGTTTTCATGCCTTTGGAGCTTCATGGGATTTAAGGTGTGGGTGGGGAGACACAACTACCCATGCAATTCTGATCTCATTTGCTAAGCACTAAGATAAGGGAAGTGGAAGTGTCAGAGCACAAAGAACAGTGTTTAAACCAAACTGCTAATGTCAGGAAAGGCTTCCAGAGGAAGCCCAAAGTCTAGAGCCAAAGAGGTAGAGTCCAAGGGAAAAAATGTTCTTGATAGAAAGAAAATTATGTACAAAGACTCAGGGGGGCAGAAGGGGGTAGGGGGCATGCATTTCATATACAAGAACCAGATTATATGTGCCCTACCCAGCATATCATATACATTCTGAAGAGGAGGAAGAGAAAGAGGTGAAGGGGGAAGGATACGGCTAGACAGGACTGTAGATGTCACAGAATGCAAGGCCTGGTGAGGTGCAGTAAGGAGCTTGGATCCTAAGCACAAGGGGAAGCCATTGAAGGTTGATAACAATGATACAACATGTTGAGTACTCATGTTATCGAATTCATGTTGACTTCAGAGCAGAGAGCAGAGTAAAGGGAGACTCCTTAGAGATCTGTTAGAGAAAACAAGAATAGTGGCCAAGACTAGATTAGATTATAGTATGGATTCAAGGGATATTTACTAACAAGGGGGATATGAACACCAGAAAGGTGGGGAATAGAGGATGGATCCCATATTTGTGTGTGTGTGGGGGGGATTGAACCCAGGGATGTCCTACCTCTGAGCTACTCTCAGCCCTATTTTATTTTTTATTTTGAAACAGGGTTTCACTAAGTTGCTGAGGGCCTTGCTAAGTTGAGGTTGTCCTCAAACCTGCAGTCTTCCAGTCTCCACTTCCCAAGTACTGGGATTACAGGTGTGTGCCACTGCACCTGGCTCTGTATTTCTTTTAATATTATTGGTGCATTGTAGTTATACATCACAGTGAGATTCAAAGCCGTATGTTCACTTACTTACATATCGTCTCCTGATCCATTTCCCTCTCTACCCCTCCTCCCAACATATACGTGTTAGTGTGATTGGTAGTGACACCTTCATATGCAAACATAATACGACTTGGTCTGTTTCTTTTCTCAAGCCTCAGTTTCCCCCTCTCCTCCTGCCTCCCCTATTATAAGGGTTCTCTCCTCAATGGATGGGACTAGAGCACATCAAGTAAGAGAGATCAGCCAGACTCAGAAAATCAAGGGCCACATGTTTTCTCTCATCTGTGGAAGCTCGAGAGAAAGTGGGAAAGGGAAGGGATTTTGTGAAGACATGGATCTTACACTTCTGCCTTGCCCTGAACAACTGCATGGACAGAAGTGATACCACAGGGAGGGAGAAAATAGAAGAATGTGATATTTGGGGAATATAATAAGTTCTCACTGATGCTGTAACAAACTGTCACAATCTTAGGGACTTAAAACAACACAAATTTATTATCTTAAGGGCCTGGGTGTCAGAAGTCCATGGAGGTCTCACTGGGATAAAACCATGGTATCAGCTGTGCTGCACTTTTTCTGGGGACTCTGGGGAGAGTCCACCTCCTCGCCTTCTCCAGTTTCCACAGTCTACCTGCATTTCTTGGCTTCTGGCCCCTGGCCCCTTCCTCTATCTTCAAAGCTGGCAGGGTAGCTTCTTCAAGTCTTTCACTATGACTCTGCATCTCTTTTATAGGGAGCCTTGTGATTTCACTGGGTCCACGCAGATAACCCAGGTGTATTATTCAGGATCTGCTAGATATCAGAGCTCCCAGGAAACATATATGGTAAAAGGAGATTTATCAAATCAGCATACAATCCAAAGCAGTGTAGTTCCAAGTGATCGCCTACACATGGAGAGCTGGAGGAACCAAGAGCTGGTAGAGTGGTCCAAGAACTGAAGTCTCAGAATAAGAGTGACTGATAATGAAGTCCTAGTCTAAGAAGGAAAGTCAGGAAACTCCCCGGAGAAATGATGGTCAAAGTCCAGTTTGAAGAGCAGAAGAGCTGAAGGCTGATACCCCCAGTGAAAGCAGACACACTTCTCTCAGGAAGAACCATGTGTACCTTCAAACAGCTTTCTCCTTCTTTCTATCCAGGTTTTGTGCCTATCAGAACAGTGCTGCCTATATTCAGGGAAGGACTTCAACCTGCCATTACATAAGCCAGTCATCTTAACAACACACCCAAAGTCACATTGTCTTAGGTATTTCATAATCCAGTCAAGTTGTCAATCCAGATTAATCATCACACCAGGCTCAATTTCTCATCCCAGGATCCTTTCACTTACATCTGCAAAGTCCCTTTTGCCATGCAAGACAGCATATTCACGGGTTTCAGGGATTAGGATGTGGACATCTTTGGGAACCATCATTCTGCCTACCACAGGGAGTGGAGGCACAAATAGGAGGGCAACTTTGCACACATGGACTTTGGTGAATATTGCACACCCAAGTGGGGATGCTGAATAGAAAACCTAAGCCTTAGGAGCCAGATGCACCTGATCATCTAAGTGTGAGACACAGCAGAGTATAGATAGTCACTAGGCGTGAGGGTGCATACCTGTAATCTCAGCTACTCAGGAAGCTCAGGCAGGAGGACCGCAAGTTGGAGGTCAGCCTGGGCAACTTAGCAAGAACCTGTCTCAAAATAAAAAAATAAAACAGGCTGGGGATATAACTCAGTGTTAGAGTATCCCTAGGTTCAATCCCCAGTCATGCAAATAAATAAATAAAACATAGAGGGAAAATAATAATTGGAAATGTAGAAGTGGATAAGGTCACCCTGGTAAAATACTTAGAGTGAAAAAGAAGAGGGTTCAAAGCCTTGAGACATACCATCCTTTAACTGAAGAGCAGAAACGGTGGTATAAAGGAGAATGAAAGTGAACAAAGAGGCAGGAAGGACAGGAGGAGCGGGAGGGGTCTTGTTCTCTCTTTGGGACACCAGAGGCAGCCTCCTCTGCTTCCTTGCCCACCTCCCCTCACACCGCAGCTTCACTAGGTTGGCGCCTGGGCATGGTGCATACTCCCCACCCCCAGCCCAGTCGGACAGTTGTCTTTTCTTCTCAATTCAAAGTCCCAGGAGGGAAAGTCTGGAGCCCCAGCTTGAGTGTAGGCATTGATCCACCCCACCCACACTGCCTCTGACACACTGTGGGCATTCAGTTCATTGTTGAAGGAATGAATACCTAAGTTGGAGATTCATCTGTGGTCTAACCCACTGTGACCACAAGACATCTTCACAGAACATCACCACGGCTCTGGGGGACGCGCCTCGGAGTGGACAGGACTGGACAAGAATGTGTGTAGGCTGAGCAGACAGCCGAAACGTCCTTTGCTCTCCAGTCACTCTCAGAGCTGAGCTGGCATAGTGCCTGCCACAGGGCCACCATTCAGTGAACCTTGATAGACCATCTACTGCTGAGGCTCTGCGGGACCGCATGGCCATGAACAGACAAAAGAATGGCTACACTTTGTGTGGAAAAAACAACTCTGCATGAGTTCCATCATTCAGGGTACTTCCTCTCTTTCACTTTCTTCCTTTCCCTTCCTTCCTTCCTTTTTATTTTTTTCTTTCTTTCTTTTTGGCCATACTAGGTATGAACCCAGGGCCTCACACATGCTAGATAGGTGTCCTAATTCTGAGATACATTCCCAGCCTTTTAGTGGATGTCTCTCAGTTTTTGGATACCTGATATATATATATATATATCAAACAGGGTTTCCCTAAGTTTCCCAGTATGGCTTTGAACTTGTGATCCTCCTGCCTCAGTGTCCCTAGTAGTTGGTATTACAGGTGATCACCACCAGGCCTGGCCAGAGCGCTTTTTTTTTTTTTTTGTACTGGGGATTGAACCCAGGGGCATTCTACATCCAAGATACACTCCATTTATTTATTTATTTATTTATTTATTTATTTATTTATTTATTTATTTATTTTTATACAGGGATTGAACCCAAGGACATTCTACCTCTGAGCCACACCTCCAGCCCTACTTTATTTTTATATTTATTTATTTATTTATTTATTTATTTATTTATTGCTGTTCTGGGGATTGAACTCAGGGGCCCTCTACCTCCGAGCTATACTCCCAGCCCTAGTTTTTATTCTTTTTTTTTTTTTTTTTTTTTGCAGTACTAGGGATTGAACTCAGAGGCATTCTACC
>PVLC010001448.1:87034-143571 GCA_004027655.1 Graphiurus murinus
AAAAAAAAAAAAAAAAAAAAAAAAAAAAAAAAAAAAAAAAAAAAAAAAAAAAAACAAGAAATAGTAAGACTTTGAAAGATGGGTATTTTAATGAACTGAAAGTGAAAATAGTGTTTTCGATCTTTTGGCATTCATTGCGATCGAATCTGTGGTGAAAAGTCACAGAAAAGGTATGAAACCCGCTGACTTCCTTTCTCCAGAGGCACCACGGGAAGGCCAAGCTTTCTCAAGCTTTCTCAGTGAAAAGTTAAAAATTAGTTACCTCTCCCCATGATACAAGTGATTAAGCATATTACCCATTTATAAAAGAGGTTGTGAAATCTCCCGAGGAAAAAATGATTATGTAACCAAGAGAGGGGCGAGCTCAGCTGCCGAGGGCACCCCTCCGCTCCATGGGGCGCCGAGCTGCACGGCTGGCAGGTTCTTTCCTGTGTCATAACTATTACTATTTCTCTGGAAAGATTTATCTTGTATGGCTAATGACCATTCCCTCGCCTCCATTCTCTCAATCTACGTCACTACCGACGCCCAGACCCATTATAAACATCCACCTGGCACCGGGCACTAACCTTCATGAAGCCCAAACAGTAGTCTTTTCTGCCTACCCACAGGGTCATAAACCTTGAAATGTCATCATGCCAAACTTTACTGAGGTATTTATGATTGAAACAACTCTAATATCTTGATAAGGACAGTCTCTCTGTTTAAAGTTAAAAGCATGGTTATTAGTCATGCCATTTATTTCTTCTTTTTTTTTTTTTCCCTAAAAAAAATATCCACCTGCTCTAAACAGACAGGAAGGGAGGTAATACACATAAATTTAAGTTGTTTTCAGTGTCCTGCTTTTTATGATTATTGCCATCATGAAATATGTATTAAGTAGCTGAGCAACAATGCTCTAATGCGAGATTTAGATGATGGATAGGCAGGACATAAAGTTCTATGTAAAAGAGGAATTACACTTTCCTTTTATTACAAAAACGTGGTATTTATTTATTTATTGCGGTACTGGGGATTGAACCCAGGAGGTTCTGGGATACACCCCCCCGTCCTATTTGTTATTATATATTTTGAAACAGGGTCTCACTAAGTTGCAGAGAGCCACAATAAGTAGCTGAGGCTAGCTGCAGACCCAGATCCTCTGGTCTCAGCCTCCCAAGTACTGGGATTACAAGTGTGCGCCACCCAGCTCGGCTTAAAAATGTGGTCTTTATTTTTATTTTTATTTATTTATTGCGGTACTGGGGATTGAACTCAGGGGTATTCTACCTCCGAGCTATACCCCCAGCCCTGTTTTTTATTCTTTATTTTGAAACCGAGTCTCACTAAGTTGCGGAGTGCCTCACTAGATAGCTGAGGCTGGCCTCGAACCTGGATCCTCCGGTCTCAGCCTCCGGAATGCTGGGATTACAAGAGTGTGCCACCACACCCGGCATAAAATGTGGTCTTTAAATAAACAAAAATGCAAACACATTTCCTAGAGGCAATATAGGTGAGTTTGAGGTCCATTTCCAGATTTTAACAGATTTTGGTAGGTTGTTTAGTCCTTCTGCGTCTTCCTTTCCTCATTCATAAAATAGAAGTAACAAAAGGAGTTAATTCAGAGTTGCTACAAACATCCAAGTGGATGTTTGAGCCTATTAAAGTAAGCATACAATTCAGTTTGACTATCATTATATCCTAATATTAATAGCTGATGCCTATTTATTTTTGCAGTGCTAGAGATTGAACCCACAGCCTAGCTCATACTAGACAACCGCTGTACCAGTGAGCTACATTCATAGCCCTTGTTTTTCACTTTGAGACAGAGTCTTGCTTAACTGACCAGGCTTGCCTCACACTTGGGATCATCCTGCCTCAGCCTCCCGGTAGCTAGGGTTACAGGTGTGTGCCACTGCACCTAGCAAGGTAATGCCTACTGAGTGATTAGCTTGTACCAGGCCTGCTACCAGAGGGATTTACTCATACCATTGACATCATAAGATCCTACTTAGTAGGTACTAATTTCCTCACTTTAAGGATGAAGAAAAAGAGGCACAGGGATTTTTTTTAAGCAATTTTATGCTGCCATATAACTAAGTGGTTGGGGTGAAATTTGAGCCCAGAAATCCTGGGTCCAAGCCCCTTTTGTTTATCTATTATAATTACGCAATAGTATCATTCAGGTCATTTTATTTAACTCATGGCAGGTCAGGTCAACATAGATAATTGGCAGCAAAAACTCAAAACAATGTGCACTGGGTGTTTCTAACCAGGGCCCAGAATTTTTTTTTTTTTTGCACAGACAATGTCTTTGGAAAAATAACAAAAAGGAATAATGAGGCATGTCTTTTGGTACCCAGTTCCTCTTGGAAGAAAAGTAAAAGAATCCAAAATCTTTGGATACGAAGAGGCAAATCTAGAATATCACAATATAACTAACAACATATGAAAAAAAAAAGTTCATCTTGATTAGAAATTGGGGTAACAGTAATATCCAGTGTGTTGCTGAGGTGCAAATTCAAATAACTTTTTGCAGGGCAATTATGCAACATATATATCAAAAGCCTTAGCAGGCATGCCCTCTACTCAGCAATTCTACTTCTAGAAGTTTATTTTTTCTATACAAGAGAATGCACACGTGTTCCTGTAAACATTTAAATAAAAGATAGAAAAATATTATGAGGAATATATTGTACATATAACCATGTAATTTTGTTCTGAAAAAATGACCACGTATGTGTGCAGAGATTTATCAACTCAGATATTTATAACAGCAAAAAAAAAAAAGAAAGAAAATGATCTCAATTGTTAAAAAGAAGGAATTAGCTAAATTTCAGTACATTATAGAATGTGGAAATTGTGCTACAGGCGTTCATAAACATATTTATTTTAAAACCTCAGAAGGTTGGGCATGGTGATGCATGCCTGTAATCCCAGTACTTGGGAGGCTGAGACAGGAGGACTGCAGGCTCAAGGCCAGTCTCAGCAACTGAGCAAGACCCTGTTTTAAAACAAAAAATAAAAAGGGCTGAGACTGTAGCTCATAGGCAGAATGCCCCTAGGTTCAATCCCCAGTACCAAAACAAAACAAAACAAACAAATAAAAAACGTTCAAGTGAATGTGCACTAAGAGATTAGTAGTCATAATCTCATAATTTGTTGTGGAATTGAAAGTGAATTTTGCTTTAACTGCTTTGTGATTGTTACTTCTCTCAGCCCAAATTAGATCACTGGTTAATACTTGACCCATCAATGTGGCCAGCCTGAGGGAAAAGTATGTTGATTGGCTTGAGCCAAGTAGAGTCCATTCCTGGACAGATCAGTCCCATCCAGAATGCCAAGGAGAACAGCAGAGGAGTGTCTTCCCAAAAATAAGCCAGGTGGGGAAGGGAGGCACCTACCCTACAGAAGAAACCAGCAACCGTCCATCCCAACTCCAGAGGAGTCTAACATATACTAAACTCTAGCTAGCTATCACACACTTTTGAATGGGAAATATCACTTAAAACTATTTCTTGCTTGTAGCTTAGTGGATCCCCAATTTAAAAAAAAATGTGTGACGTTATCATAGGTCTTCAGCTACATGTCAATTTTAAACCTTTCCTTTCAAACACACTGCTATTAGTAAAAGGGGTAGAGTTCACAGGCAGCCTCTCTCCTCTTGGATTCAAATAACCTGAAAACACTTTTTTTTTCCAAAAAAAAAAAAAATTATATTCACATGAAACTTTGTTTAGGGAAACATATGGAGCTTTGAAATGTCAGCACACTGGGAGGCAAGCAGGAAGTGAAGAGAGTTTCGCGCTCCTGTCTTTTATTTACAGAGTGGGTTCAAAGTCGTGTTGGGTTAGCAAGAAAAACAAACAAAATGATCTGTGTCTGCTCTGGGTGACATCTGTCCCCTAGGACAATCACTCGCTTTTGCTTTCCAAAGGTTGTCAGGCGATGGCACGGGTGAGGAATGAGCTGTTTTCTTTTTGTCTCCAGAAGGAAGTCTGGGACACCCTTCCAGAGCCAGCCTCTTCTGTGATAATAAATGTGCATCTGACAGAGAGAGCAACAAGAAAACTTCAGCAACCAATAGCTGAAGAGGGGGAAAAAATCACCAAGGCGAATGTCACTGCAGACCAGGGACAGCTTTGAAGATTACGTGATTAGAAATGCTCTGCGTAGACAACTGCAGGACTTGGCAGATGATGTGACTAACTGATCTGTCTTCCCGTGTGGCAACTCTGAGGAAAAAAAATCCCCATCTTGTCTCATATGAGTCAACAGAATTCTGCAAAAGTGTCATAAAATGTCAGTGAACACATTTCTGCCACCGAGGCCCAGGGGATCATGGAAATAGAGAGGAGGCCACCTCAGGATTCATCCAGCTGGCCACAAGAGGGGTGCCACGCGGAGAGCAGGGCACTTGGTCAGCCCGAACATGATGAGCGCACAGGGACAATGTCTTCCAGCACCCCCATGGTTTTGACCCCTTCTCACAGTCACAGAACATCCCAGCCATCGAGCCACAGATCCAGGGCCTGTGTCACAGGCAGTGAGAGCAAAACTTCATTTATTTTTTCACCAGATTCCCACCAGGTTTACTTTATCCACCAGATTTACAAGGTCCAAGACCTAGGTTCTATGAGATTCTAGGAGCGCATAATTGTGGCTTTTTTTTTTTTTTTTTTTTTTTTGCAAAAGGAAACGACGATTGCTCTGAATTCCACAAGGAACACTGCAAAACCCAAGTTAATAAATGTGCACCAAGCACAGAATTACACTGATTTCATTAGCTCTTAAATTGATTGTTCATAAGATTTTTATTACATTTGAAAACAATTTCAAGGTTAGATTTTATTTCACTTTAAAAGAATTCCCAAGTGCCTGATGACTGCTGAGAGTCAGGGCCAATTGTAAATTAAGTGAGTCACTCATTGCCAAACGATTTCAAAAGCATAATTATAATACTACTTGGAAAAATTTTCAGCCAAAATTTTATGCTTTGTGTGGAAGGTAAGCACTTTTAGGTATCTTTGCTAAAATGTGAAGTGAGACCTTCAAAAGAAACAAAAGAAAAGGAGGCTAAGACAAGAAGTCCAGTCTGGAATTGCAGCTTGTTTATTTACATGCATGCTAAATTGCAAAGGTCTTTTCTTCCATGCAAAGCACTGGGACTCTTTGCATCTCTACAGCAATGTAGTACAGGGGCCGGGCTCATAGAAATCTGAGTAGAAGGATTCCCGTTCCTTTAGTAGCTAGTCAACAGATATTTATGTGCCTATTATATTCTAGGGGATGCTTTTGGCACTAAAAAAAAATGCAGTCATGAAAACAAATCCCTACACCCGTGGAGATTACAGTCAAATGGGGGTGAGGACTATTACCAAGTAAGTTAGAAATATTCCATGCAGTAAGCAGGAAAGTGAAAAGCAAAGCAGAGAGAGGGGAAGAGTTAAGGGTTGCAATCTTAGACACAATAGCCAGGGAGGGCCTCGCTGAGCAATGAACTGAAGAAAGTCCTGGAGATCTGGGGGGAAGCATTGCAGGTGGAGTGAAAGGAGGACACAGTGACTCTGAGTCATGCAGCATTTGGGTAGCCCGAGGAGCAGCAGAGGGTAGGGCAGGGCAGTGGTGGAGGAGTGATTAAGGCCGGGACTAGCATTTGATAAAGTTGGAGGGGTGTCTGGGAGTCAGACAGGGCAGGGCCTCATTAGCCATCAGGAGGAGTTTGGACTTTACTCTGAGTAAGATGGGAAGCCAAGAAAGGCAAAGGTGAGACAGGATCTGATTTCTACATTAAAAAGATTTCTGTGGTTATAGTGCTGAGTCCAGACCGAAGGTGGCAGGAGCAGAGAGTGGGAAGACCATAGATTTTGTTTTGTTTTGATTTTATTGCTACTGCTACAACTACTGTAATACTGGCTACTGTAATACCCAGCTGTGTGTGGTGGAGATAGTGAGGAACGATAAGATGTTGGATGCACGGGCACTATCAGTTCTTACTTGTTTCTCCACCCCTCCGTGGTCTATTCAGAGGAAACAGAAACAGAGCAATCCCAGAGCTGGAAAGGGCACTCCAGAGCCTGGCCACACCAGCAGGCCTGCAGTCGTCCGCTGTTTCCTTGCAGATGGGAGCAACCTGCTCGCAAACACTGAGGCGAAGAAAAGCTAGCAAGCCTTTTGTTTTAGGAACCAGTTTGTCACTGGGGGTGTCTCTTGCCCTTGCTTCCAGTGGCCCTCTCAGGAGGTCACAGCCTCCTTTGTTTGTTGAGTGTCAGTCTCTCTGCTATCTATTTCTTTGGTGATATGACAGCCATTGTTTTTAGAGTACAGATGATTTTTGTTCATATGAGCTAAGACCTGGGCCCTGGGCTTGACCTTGCAACTGACGTTAGGGAAGGCCATTTTGGAGGGGCGAGGGTTGTTAGGGGTTGAACGCAGGGGTGTTCTACCTCTGAGCTACACTGCTGTTCCCTATTTTATTTATTTATAAATAAGCTCTCACTAGGTACCTGAGGGTCTTGCTAAGTTGCTGAGGCTGGGCTCAAGTCTGCAATCCTCTTGTTTCAGCCTCCCAAGTACTGGGATTACAGGCATGTGCCACCATGCCTGTAATGGCTGGAGGAGGCCATTGTTTTTTTTTTCTTTGTTGTTGTTATTTTTTGAAACAGCTCGCTTAAGGGACACCTCACTCAGGCAGCTGCAGGCCTATGGTAACATGGCCAGCAGCAGACAGGTATTAAAAACACATTTTAATAGCATGAAAGGGGTACATGCTTGTTCAAAAATATTCACACAGCAGAAACATTTTTAAACTTAAAGGTAATAATCCCTACTCTCTCAGGTGAAACCATATGAAAGAGTTGATTAACAGCTTTCCAGATTCTAGACGCACATGGGCCCCCTGCCATTGAAATGTGCATTTTAACAAGTTCACCGGGTGAATTTTATGCACCATAAAAGTTGACCTTGTCCTCAACCTTTCTGTTTACCCCCAAAGTGGTATATGGATATAGTTTTGCACACACATTTGTAGAAATTAAACACATACTCACACAAGTTCATACAACAGAAACTGAATGCAGCTTCAGTTTGATATATAACTCACCCATGTATCCTTGAACACCTCCCCTGTTGCATGTACAACAGTATCTCCTATTTTTATTTTATTTATTTGCTTGTTTATTTATTTATCTTGGTACTGGGCATTAAACGCAGGACATTCTACTTCCAAGCTACACCTCCAGCCCTTTTTTCATGTTTTATTTTGAAACAGGGTCTCACTAAGTTGCTAAAGCTGGCCTAGAACCTGTGATCCTCCTGTCTCAGCCTCCCAAGTACTGGGATTACAGACATGTGCCACCGTGCACAGCTAGTATCTCCTATTTTTAAACAGCTACTCAATATTCCACAGTAGAGGAGAGATATGTTATTGAACTGACTTAGGCATTTATGTTGTCCCTGGCTACTTGGAGCTGGTTTTGGATTTCACCTGGCCCACCCTATAGCCTTTGGTCAAGTTACTTAACTTCCTTGTGACTTGCTGCCTGTCTTCAACGGTAAAATATAGTTCCTGACAGTCTCCTCCAAGGTGGTGGTTATGGAGATTGAGTGCATCTTGCTGAGGGAAAGAGCCCAACATAGAATCAGTGGCCACACCGTCACTGACTTCCAGGCGTGTTCTGACTGGCCTCATGCTTTGATGTATAAAAATACAGCATTCTAAGATGAGCTTCCCGGGCCCTAGCTGGCATACAGAGGAGGGTAGCTTGGAGATGGAGGTGCTGTCTGAGCAACACTTTGCAACCTCTGTGGCTCCTACACTGGCCACTTATTGCTAAACACAAAAACAGGTCTGAATCTGCTTTGCAGGATGTGTCTTCAAACAGTGTCCTTTTGATTTTTAATTTTGATATAATTTCAGAAATAGAAAAGTCTTAAGATTAGCAGAGGCATTTTACTCATATCCCCCCAATATTAACATTTACCACACATCTGTTTTATGCATATACACACACATATGCTTTCGTTTGGAACCTTTTGAGAGTCAGCGAAGACAGTATGATCAACTTTTCTCAGTTTTCCTACAACCTCCCTGATTTTAACACTGGAAGTCCTGCATCTAGGAACCCTATCCATTTCAGGCAAACAAGAACGATTGGTCCCAATGGTTGCAGCCAGTATGACATTTACCTGTCAATACGTGTGCATCAGGACTAAAAAGGGGGGGCAGCTGAGAAGTTTAAGGCTACATGACTCACCCAGTCTAACATATTTACCGCCTGGTCCTTACTGAAAACCTTTGCTGACCCTTGATAAAAGGCCTGGGGTCAGAGCTCTGCTGAATTGAAACTTGGTTCTGTTTAACTCACATAGAAGTGTCACCCACTCTGTAGTCCGTAGGCTAGGGAGGGGACACGAAGTCAGGTGCGTACCTGTACTAGAGTCTAGTAATGTGAGGGCTTCCCCATTCAGGCTACCACACATACTACAGAGGTGTCATGCCACCTCTCCCTTAAAAGAGATTGACTTTTTTTTTTCTTTAAAGATGTAACTATACATTATCAAGAAGAAAGAAAATTGCATCAAGTTATAATAAAAAAGTGTAATTGCCATAATTAACCTGGCCAATTGCATATCCAGGTAATGCCAAGCCATCTAGAATTTCCTTTTTATTTCTAGCTCAAATTTGGTACAGCCAAACTCCAGGGATCAAAAAAACATTTAAACAACTCTAAAAATGCTCAACATGAGCACGAGACCCGCTCGGGTGTCCGGCTTGGCAAAGGTTAATAACGAGGATTATTGGGAGGCTAAAAGTGTCAATTAGTCATTTAGATGTGAACTGTGAAATCTTTTTATTTCCAGAATGTATCGGGCCCACTAAAGCTCACACCCCCTCCCACAGCAGGGTTAGGCTTAACTGAGTACGTTGCTTAGAAAACTGTGTTTTGTGATAGGAAGAGGAAGTTCTGGAAAATCAATTAAGAGCTCAAAGTAACTTAATCTTGTTGATTGTTCTTTGGTCTGGGGCACACCCATGTGACGCTGGAATGGTCAGCTCCAGGAAAAACCTTGACTCTTAGGCCAAGCTTAAATGATTAAAGAAGAGGAGAGAGTTCCATGTCTTCCTGACGGATTTTGGCTACAAAAGGTTGATGTGGATTTTTTTTTTTTTTTTTTTGAAAGCCAGAGCAACAATTTGTTTTTGGTAAAAGCCATCGTTGGTGATTCCTACCTGAGATGGTGTTGGGATGAACAGAATGTTAGTAAGTGATAGTGTTCTTAAAAGAACCCTCCACTTATTGAAAACGAGGAGGCTCTTGGGAAACCTGTGACTTTGAAGCAGGTCTAGTATCAGAAACACTGGACAGAGTGTGGAGGGTTTGGAAGGCCATAGACATGAAACTGCAAATGATTACCGGATGGCGGACTGGGGCAAAGGACTCATGGGTGGGTCAGGGTAGGAGTCAAGCACAGAAGCCTGTGTCCGGGCCCTCGCAGGAGGGGACAGTAGGAACTAAGCCCAGGCAGCAAAGGACAGCGACATCCTGAGGGAAGGAGGGCAGGCCCTGGCCTTCCATTCCTCCTCATCTGCGGCCCCTTCTGGTCTCAGCCCAGGGCCGCTGGACACTTTGCTTTTAACCAAGCAAATGTCCTTTTGTGCAGAAAAGTTGGGGGTAGGATATTCAGAATAATCAAATAGTCTATCTTTTCAGGAGTTCTTGGATATGTTTTGTTCCTTTAGAGTTTCCCGTATGTTTGCCATACATGGATTTGTTTTATTATTGCCACACTCTGAAATAGGCATGACTGACCCCTTTGTACAGATAGGAACGTGGAGGACCAGAAAAATGAAATGATGTGCCCAAAGTCAGCCTGTCCGCCAATGCAGGTCTCTGGATTGGAGGTCGGTGCCTCTCACGGGGTCCTCCGTGGGCTCCCGTGTGTCACCTTAGTGGATGTAGCAGGACAGTGTTTGCTGCGGGTGGATCAAATGGAAAATCTCTAATAAAGGTGCTGCTTACAAGGAGAGGTAAGAGACCCCACCCAGAGTCCAGGCACTCAGGGGGGTCCTGCAAGAGTGGGGAGCAGTCACCACCCCTGTGAGCTGAAGGCAGAAGGGGAGGGGACTCTGTTCCCATGCTCACTGAGTTTCTGGCAGAGCAGACACGGGAAGAGGGGCAAGTAGAGCCTGCGATGGGCCTGAAGAGAGGAGGAAGTAGGGAAGAAGCATCATGGCCTCCTCTCCTGGCCCAGCACCAGGGAGGCCTGTGTTACCCAGAAGCCATCCACCGGGACGCCTCTGCCTCTGAGTGACACAGGTGGTGGAGGCCAGGTCTAGGAGGAGCTGGGGAAGGAGGGAGGCAACAAAAAGAAAATTGCTAGCGCCTAACTTTTCCAGAATTGGGTTATTCTAAAAAAAGTCTAAAACTAAAATTAAGTTGTACACAATTAATACAGGCTCAGTCCATAACCTATTATCTGAAGCCCTTTTGGCCTGATATATTCTAGAATTCAGAATGTTTTGAATTCTAGAAAGAAACAAATAATGTATAATACTGAGCATAAGCTATGTTATTCAATGCTCTCCCGGAGAGTCTAGGGCCAAACTCTGTAATAATACACCTTCATATTTCTGCAGCAAAAGGCATGAATATTTATGCTGAGATAAATATTGACTATAAATGACTTCTTACTACTTCAGGTCAGTGTTTTCTACCACAGGAAGTTTTACTCCTCCTCCTCTTGAAGAAATAAGCAAATTTAAAAATTTCAAATTTAAAAAGGAGTAGATTTACTAAATATGGCAGTACTGGGAATTGAACCCAGGGGTCCTCTACCTCTGAGCTATACCACTTACCCTCTCCCCCCCTCTTTTTTCCTTTTTGAAACAGGGTCTTGCTAAGTTGCTAAGGGTCTCACTAAATTACTGAGGCTGGCCTCAAACCTTCAATCTTCCTGTCTTAGCCTCCCAAATACTAGGATTACAGGCATGCTCTACCATGCCTGGCTTGCTACCCCATGAATTTCGGCACTTAACTTACCCACAGAAAATTGGGTTTCAGAGTCCTTAGGATTTTAGAAATATGGATTAAATCACCTGTTTAATTTTCAGAAGGGACTCTAGGACTCTGGCATTTTGTGGTCATTATTGTGAATGCTGGTCATCCTTGTAGGCTTTTCTTTTACTACAAGTTATTTATATACATTTTTTCCTGGATTCTAGAAAAATGGAAATTTACCTTACATGGTTTCCAAAAATCATCAAAGACAAAAGAGGCTGGCAATTCAGTTTGCAACGAGTCTTTGCCCTGGAAATGATTCACAGTGGGATTCCTTTAAATAGCCAAGTATCCTGGTAGTTATGATCTGGCTTTGTTGACAAAAAAAAAAAAAAAAAAGGAATCACACACTACTTTTCCTGGGCAGCCCTGAGAGCTTCTCCTGGTCTCCCTCCCCAGAGGGGTGGCACTGTCTGGTCTGCCCACGTTCAGCAGAGTGAGGAATGGCTTCTTGGAATTCAGTGGGGATGGCTGGTGGTAATTTTGCTGGCAGGCATTCCTGGTCTCCAAAGCTCTGAAAACTACAGTTCTCAGAACGACTTAACAGGAAGCCTCTCCCAGTAACAGAGGAAGCTGAGGAAGGAAGGGACGATGGCAGTGCGGGGGAGGGGCAGTCTATTAAACAATAAGCGAAGTCACACGCGTTGGGACTCTGTCTGCCTGGCTGGGGACGCACCCCGCTTCCGCCTCCCTGGCTCTCCCAGGCTCTAGGTGCCCCACACTCCTGCTGGCCTGGCTGGCTCGGCCGTGCCTGCCTCAGGACATTTGCACCCACAGCCCTGCCCCCTCTCCCCGATATCTGGCAAGCCTCCTCTCCTCATGGCCTCCAATTCCTCTGCCCCACTATCACAGTTCTCCGTGACCTTCAAAATCGGTGCTCCCCTCTTTCACAAGGAAGTCATTGCTGCCCCCTTTCCACTCCCGCAGCCCCACAAAGTAGCTTCATCTTTCCTCCTGATGTTCATCCTCTTTTCTCTAGTTTAGAGATATTGCTTTATTCCCTTCACAAGATTATCATTTTTAAATTATTATTACAAAATTTTGTTCATTTATTACTTATTTTTGGTGTGTGCGTAGTACTGAGGATTGAACCCCTGGGCATTCTACCTCTGAGCTAAACCTTCAGCACTTCTTTGTTTTTTAAATAAAGTCTTGCCAGGCTTGTAATCCCAGCATTTGGGAGGCTGAGACTGGAGAATCCAGGTTCGTGGCCAGCCTCAGCTACCTAATGAGGCACTCCGCAACTTAGTGAGACCCTGTTTCAAAATAAAGAATAAAAAATAGGACTGGGGGTATAGCTTGGAGGTAGAATGCCCCTGAGTTCAATTCCCAGTACCGCCAAAAAAAAAAGATAATAATTAAAAATAGATAAATAAAAATAAATAAAATAAAATAAAATCTTGCTAGTTTGCTGAGAATCTTGCTATATTTCTGAGACTGGTCTTGAACCTGAGATCCTCCTGTCTCAGCCCCCCAAGTACTGGGATTTCAGGCATGCACAGCCATGCTTAGTTATTACTTTCTTTTTCTTTTTCCTATTAATTCATCTGGCACTTATTTAAAGAGTGTACTCTGTGTAGCACAGTGCTATTGGGGATTTGAAGATAAATAAGAGAGTTCCCGCATTCTGAAGCTTCTAGTCTAGCATGAGAAAGTAGGCAATTTCAGACCACAGTGCTCTGAGAGGTCAAAGGAGGGACGCGGCCCCCAGCTTTGGTGCCTGCCCCCGGTGGGAGGCCAGCGATGGCTGAAACCTCAGAGAGTGAGAGACGGAGGAATAAGTGGTGAGTGAAGGATGTTCCTGGCAGGGAGAACACTATGGCATGGGGCCAGAAGCTTGAAGACCAGAATGTGTTCCAAGAACTGCAGATAATTGAATATGGCTGGCATATAGAAGTCAAATAAGAGAGTGCACTCCAGAAAGGATGGGGGCGGGGTGGGGGAGAGGAAGCCACAAATGAGCAGTGGCCTGACCACCAGGGTCCTGTAAGCCTTGCTCAGGATTTAGAAGGACTGGCTCACGGTACCTCCTCAGTAGCTGTGTGGATGAGGCGTCAGCTATGTCCCTGGTGTCTTAGTTTGGGTTTTCACAAAGCAGCTTCAGAGACAAAGTTTGAGTGTAAGTAGGTCCATTGGGAGGTGATTCTAAGACCTGTTAGGGCAGTGGGTGCTGTGGCTCGGATGGGTGTGCCCCAAAGTTCCATGTGTAAAAGTCTGGTCCCCAGTGTGGTATTGAGAAGTACATTGGACCTTTGAGAGGTGAGGCTGCATGGGAGGTCCTAGGTCATCAGAGGCATGCCTTCCAAGGGGACTGTGGGCCCTGGTCTCTTCTTTCTCTCTCTGGCTCATGATGTGACCACTTACTGACATAGGCCCTGACCATCATCATCCATCATCAGAGGTCCAAAGCAATGGGGCTGCCCAATCTAAGATTTGAACCTCCATGACCGTGAGCTAAATAAACCTTCTTTTCTTCATAAGTAACTGGGGTCAGGTATTTCATTATAGTAACCTGAAGCTGAGTGATAGAGGTCAGGTATTGGGCTGTGAAAGGGAAGGCAGGCAATACAGGGTGCATTGATACAGATTTCATAGGTGTGAGGCTGGTCAGACCTCTGGACAACTGTAGAATGTTCTTCAGAGTTGTGTTGCCTAAGTACTGAGGATGCTGGGGTACCACCTACCAGCTCCCCTCAGTCGCTGCTCCAGGGCTGTCCCTGGGGCTGTCAACTCCTGTCACTGTGGCATTCCCTGAGAGGGATAACCCGTGAGACAGACAGTCATACATGCTGAAGGAGCCCTGGCCATGTATGACGGGTGGTGGTGAGGGGTCTGGGCAGGACTTGGGTGTCGGCTGCATCTGGTAATTCAGACAGAACGGTGTGGGAAAACATGGCAGGTTTTGGCTTTTCGTCTTGTTATGAGTCTGGGCAGGAAAGCCATGGCACACTGGGGGTGACTGAAGAGAGTCTGACAAAGGGACGATTCCCAGAGGTGTAGGTGGGGTGAGGGCCACGAGGCCAGGGGCAGCCCAAGAGCCAGCGTCAGTGGGACAGTTAGTGCCCCTAGATTCAAAGAGGAGGGAACCTGGCCTCCTCCCAGTCCAGGTGGGACAACTGAGGCATGATCTATAGTTTCCTAAAGAGCGGAGCAAGCAACTCATCCGTGTAACTTGCCCATCAACGCACTGTACAGGCTGTCCTCCTTTTCCCAACCCACTTTACCACCCCTAAATGGTCCCTCTTTTTGTTTTGGGGATTGAACCCAAGGGTATTCTACCTCTAAACTATACCCCCACCCCATTTTATTTTGAAACAGGTTCTCATGAAGTTGCTGAGGTTGGCCTCAAACCTGCAATCTTTCTATTTCAGCCTCCCAAGTACTGGAAATACAGGTGTGCACCACCATGCCTGGCTAAATGGTCCTTCTTGAGGTCGCCTCCTAGTCAACCTACTTGGTTGGACAGTGAGAGCTGGAGTTGAGGGAGCAGTTGCTCAACAGGAGTGTTGTCTCAGGTAGGAAATCGCAACCCTGCCAAATCCCAGCTTGCTTGGCAGGAAGCTGCCGGCAGAAACACTGTGTCCCTTCTCTTGTCCAGTTCCCCAGCGGCAGGAAGGAAGAGCCAGAGAACCTGGAAGGCCAGGACATGGTGGGTCCAAGAGAAGCATCTCCCAGGGCACAGAACAGGCAGGGGTAGGTAGCTTCTAACCTGCCCTGGCCAAAGGTGTCTACACCACAGAAACATCATCATTTCTTGACAAGGCATGATGCTACCCAACAACACCTTGTATTTGTGAGCTTCTCATCATTTAAAATCATTTGCCAATGACCTCATATTTTGGTCTCAAAATCACTGGGTACACTAACGGCAAAGCAGGTGCTAATATCTATTCTCTATTGAGCCAGGACTCCAAACTTATCTTTTCCATCAAAGTCCAGTATTCACTTCAGCACATCATGTTTTTCCAGTAAAAGGTAACTGTTGCTCAGCAGTGACTGAATAATTCACATGCAACATAACATGTTTGTAATGGTTTAGTTGGCCCTGGGAGTCAGCAAACTCCTGAATTTCTGGAGGTTCCTTATAGCTTCAAATTTCTTTCCTCCTCCTCCTCCTCCTCCTTCTTCTTCTTCTTCTTTCTCTCTCTCTCTCTCTCTCTCTCTCTCTCTCTCTCTCTCTCTCTCTCTCTCTCTCTCTCTCTCTCTCTTTGTGTCTCATGCTGGAGATCGAATCCAGGGGCATTTTACCTCCAAGTGACGCCTCCAGCCCTATTTTATTTTGAAACAGACTCTCCATAAGTTGGTGAGACTCTCACTAAGTTGCCAAGGCTGGCCTCGAACTTGTAATCTTTTTATTTCAGCCTCCTAAGTACGAGGATTACAGGCATGTACCACCACACCTATCAAATATCTTAATGATGGTCCAACTTAATGTATAACTTTAGATATGACCCAATGTGGTAATATCACATCTTACTATAGAGCTTCCTGTAAAAATTCAGCAATGTGTGCATGTTATCACCTTAGAGATGGGGAAGTCAGGGCTCAGAGAGGAAGAAGAACCTGCTCAAGGTCACACAGCTGGTTGGGGCAGAGCCAGGAGCTTCACCTAGGCCTTACTGATTTCAAATTCCATATTCTTCTGCTTCAATAAGGGTTTCTAATAGATTATTGCTCAGAAAATCCATTCTAGTTATTTTTAGAAACACAACAAGCAAGGGTAAGCACACTCAGAGGACTCATTTTTGGTGCCTTAGTGACGGCACAGTGATGCTTCTTGTAGCGACTGGCTGTCATCAGCAGCCGAGAGCCTGGGCTCGGCAGGCAGACCACCCGACTCCAGCCCTGACTTGCCACTTATCACATATTCACAGTGCAATGTTGTGCAAGTTAATCAATTCCCTGTGCCTCGGTTTCCCGACCTCCAATCTAGAGTTAACAGTTCAACCCCCTTTGGTTTGAAATGGACATCAAATGAAGTGACTTTTGCCCAGCATGGAGAAGGCTCATGGTTAGATCAGCTGCAATTATTTTTTTTTTTATTTTTTATGATACTGGGAACTGAAGCCAGGGGCATTCTACCTCCAAGTTATATTCCCAGCCCTTTTTAAAATTTTTATTTTGAAACAGGGTCTCAGTAGGTTGATGAGAGTCTCACTACCTGCTGAGGCTGTTCTCAAACCTGAGATTCTCCTGTCTCAGCCTCCCAAGTACTAGTATTACAAGCATGCATCTTCATACCCGGCAGCTGTAATTATTTTTATTAGTCTGCCTTGTCCTATCAACCTGACCTATTCTTTCGCTAAGTATGTGTTCAGCCCATGGTCTGGCCTATGGCATGTAGGGGCTGACCTCGAAAGGCCAAGCGTCCAGGGCCCAGACAGTGAGAGCAAGAGTGAGAGACAGGGGCTGGGTGCATCTGTGTCCTGGGTGAATCGATAACGTCACAGGGGGATGGGACCAAATGAACTCGCCAAGCGAGTGGCACATGGAGGGGTGGGCGGTTCTTGTCAGAAACATATTTTGGTCTGTGGTTTCTCTGAGCCATTTTTATCTTTGCCAAATGACCCCCTTGGGAAAATGAGGCCGCTTCATACATGTATAAATAGCCAAGGTTTGAGAGAGGAAGTAAGAGGTTTCCCCAGAGAGGGCAGAGCGGGGGGCCACGGGCTCGGTGCAGACCAGCGCCTGGCACGCGGTGGGCTCCGGCACTTGGTATTGTTGGAACAACGGAAGGGCTCACGTGGTTTTGATGTGAAAGTCAGTTTTCTCTCCGTGGACAGAGACATTGTCTTGATGGCAGGGGTGTTTCTGGGATCGTAGGTCTTGCTAAGCTGACCTGGTAGCCTCACTTCTACATCGAGGGTGGGGAGAGCTCCAGGTCCCCACTTCATCCCCAGGGAGCCTTGTCTGCCAGCACCCACAGGCTCCCGGTTACTGTTAAAAACATCCACCTGGTCAGGGGTTCAGAGCACTGTCAGAAGGTGTCTTTAAGCCGGGCGTGGTGGCCAATGCTTGTAATCCCAGCATTTGGGAGGCTGAGACCGGAAGATCCTGGTTCGCAGCCAGCCTCAGCTACCTAGTGAGGCACTCCGCAACTTAGTGAGACCCTGTTTCAAAAATAAAAGAATAAAAAATAGGGCTGGGGGTAGAGCTCGGAGGTAGAATGCCCCTGAGTTCGATCCCCAGTACCGCAAAAAAAAAAAAAAAAAAAAAAAAAAAAAAAAAGATGTCTTTAATATATTTATTTACTCCTTTGCTCATGGGTTCCTGGGTGTTATATCAGTTTCCTGGGGCTACTGTAACCAAGGGCCACAAACTGGGTGGTTTAAAGCAACAGGAATGTGCCGAGCATGGTGGCACATGACTGTCATCCCAGTACTTGGAAGGCTGAGACAGGAGGATCATAGGTTTGAGGCCAGCCTTAGCAACTTGGCCAGACCTTCAGCAACCTAGCAAGACTCTATTTTGAAATTTTTAAAAAAGGGCTAGGGATGTAGGTCAGAGATAGAATGCCCCTGGTTTCCAGAGAACTACAGTAATATATGCATACCCATGTTCATAGCAGCACAATTCACAATAGCCAAATTATGGAATCAACCCAGGTGTTCATTAACAGATGAATGGATTGCAAAACTATGGGGAATACACACGATGGAATTCTATTGAAAAATAAAGAAGAAGAAAATAATGTCATTTGCAAAAACATGGAAGGACCTGAAGAACATTATGTTAAGTGAGATTAGCCAGTCACAGAAAGTGAAGGGACATATGTTTTCTTTAATATCGCAAGCTAGGGAGTAACTGAGATACAAGAGAGACTCCAGATAACGGAGGAGAAACCTCAGTGGAACCAGGGTGGTGGTCTAAGGGAAGGGGAGGGGGGAGACTGAGGTTCATTATTGGAAATAGTGACATTGACATTCTGTACATATGTGTACAATGTCAGTCTCAGTCCTCTGTATGGGAGGGGGGAGACGGGGAGGGGGGGCACCAAGTGCTGTGTGTATGTCTGTCAATCTCAACATGATTTACATTATGATAACGCATCACTAAAAGCACAGTACAAAAAAAAAAAAAAAATGCCCCTAGTTTCAATCCCCGGTACTGAAAAAATAAAACAACAGAAACTTGTTCTCTCATAGCTCTGGGAGACAGTAGTTCAAGATCAACTTGTTGGCAGGGCCACACTCTGCAGGCTCCGGGGGACAGTCCCCTCACCTCTGCCCAGCTTCTGCTTTTCTGGCACTCCCCAGCAGCCCTGGCTCACTCTGGGACCAGAAGGGGTGAAGACAATCTTCCAGACCAAAGTAAAAGCTGGTGTTGAAGCCCAGTCCAGCACAAGCCTAGCGTGCTTTTAAAGGCAAAGAAGGAGGCTGCCATGGCCGACCCCAGTGCCAGGCCACTCAGGGGAAAGTAAGGTCAGAGGGGGAGGCCCTGAGGCTGTGCCAAGGAACTGGGTCTAATACTTTAAAAATTCTCCTGCCTTGTAAGCAGTGAGGCTCTGGGGTCTGACTTATTCTTTATGAAGTCTCCCTGGCTTGAATGGAAAATGGACAATATTGGGTATGGGCAGCGGTGCGGAGGATAGGCTGCGCTTGGGGTGGTGCTGACGGGACTTTCTGAGGGATTGTCAAGGGGCCAAGGGAGGAAGGGCTACATTGAATGCACCTGTTGGGCATGCATTGGGCTCTGGAGCCTCAGGACTGGATCTGAATGAGGCCGCCGAGGCTGAGAATCCTGCTGGCCACTGCTGCCCCAGCCTCAGGACCCTGGTTCCCAGACCTGGCTGCCCAGCAGAAAACCCTAAACAGCATGTTCAAAATATAGATTCCTCCAACTTATCACAGACCCCTGATTCTTCATACAAGAACATCCAAAGTAGCAATAACTGACTTTTAGTGGGCAATTTCTATGTGCTACCACTTTACCTTTTTGTTGTTGTTGTTAAATCTCATGAGAATTCTATGAGGTAGGTACTTCCCCCTCCAGTTATGGAAAGCAAAAAAACAAAACAAAACAAAAAAGCCCACTGAGGCGCAGATAAGTGGCTTGCCCAAAGTTTCATGGCCAGGGCCAGCATCTGCGGGAAGAGGAATGGGTCATTCACCTGCAGCCTAAGTCAATTCCATGAACCTCCCGTGTCTCCTCCCTCCCTCTCACCTCCCTCCCTCCTGCCCACCTGGGGATTCTGCCCATGGCTGGTTTGCTGCAGAAAAGCAGCCTTCCGTGTCTTGTGCTGAGTCTCCTGTTTCTTCAGCTGTCGGTCAATCTCCTCTTTGAGTAAATATTTACATCAGCTTTAAATTTTTCTTCTTCAACCTTTCTAAATAGAATGAATCTTGCCTTCTGGACTGTGTCTGCCCCTTCCCCGTTTGCTGGAGAGCTTCATGTATGGCGCCCAGGGTGAGCCCTGGGGCCGTGGAGCGTGAGGAGTACTTAAGGCTGGTCATGGAAGGAGAAGGGGGACCCCAGCCCTAGTGGGTTTCATCTGCCCGTGCTTGGGTCTGGACCCAGGTGTCAGCATGATGCCACTTACACCAGACCTGCCCGCCACCCCCAGCTCTTTCACACTGTCCTTTAGCTAAGGCCCATCCAGCTCCTTTCAGGTGAAAGACGGGAGAGGGAGTCCCATCTCAGCTAGACCTCGGGGTGCTGGGTCAATGCCAAGGTCTAGCATTGGCTCTCACAAATCATATACTTTTTTTTTTGTAAGACTGGGGAAGGAACCCAGGGCTTTGCACATGCAAGACAAGCTACATCCCTAGCTATTTTTAATTTTTTTCTGTATTGGGAATTGAACCCAGGGACAATCTACCTCCAACTATACTCCCAGCCCTATTTTTTTATTTTTTTAAATTTTATTTAATTTTATTTTTTTTGCGGTACTGGGGATTGAACTCAGGGGCATTCTACCTCTGAGCTATACCCCCAAGCCCTATTTTTTATTCTTTATTTTGAAACCGAGTCTCACTAAGTTATGGAGTACCTCACTAGGTAGCTGAGGCTGGCCGCGAACCTGGATCCTCTGGTCTCAGCCTCCCGAATGCTGGGATTACAAGCGTGCGCCACCACGCCCGGCTTCCTATTTTTTATTTTGAAACAGGGTCTCACTAAGTTGTGGAGGGCCTCACTAAGTATCGGAGGATGGCCATGAACCTGTGATCCTCCTGTCTCAGCCTCCCAAGTACTGGGATTACAAGCGTGCACCACCATGCCCGGCTCATATACTTTTTATAATAGAGAAATGCAGAAGTGCAGCAGCTTGCTTTTTCTTTTTTTAGGAGTTAGATCCCTGGGCCCTCAGAGACAAGCCCACTGAAAGAAGAATTGAAACCCTAGTCACCTGGCCCACCGAATGAATGCCCCTTGGTTTCCAGAAAATTCCATTTTCCCCTATATCAATTCTCCTTCCCCTCTTCATGTTGCTTATAAGTTGGTGCCGTGACATGCCTATAATCTCAATACTTGGGAGGCTGAGACAGGAGGATCCCAGGTCAAGGTCAGTGTGTGGTTAACTTAGTAAGTCCTTGTTTCTAAATGAAAAATAAAAAAAAAAGAGCTGAGGGTGTAGCTCAGAGGTAGAATGCACCTGGTTTCAATCCCTAGTAACACACACACACACACACACACACACACACACACACACACACACACACTTTATCTAGAATTTACCCGGACATGCCAGCAGTACAGATTCCTGTTCAGAAGGCCCTGCAAAATCCAAAGAGAAAAGGAGACATTTCCTTCTCCTCCCTCTCCTGAGCCATCCTCTCTCCTCCCTGGTTCTGCCAGCAACCCCACCAGTTTGCCAAGAGCCACCCAGGAACAGATTTCCTCTCTAATCTGTTGCATCTGTTCACCCACTCCTGCTCCCCGCTAATCCCTCCGAATGTGCTGTTTGCCACAAATGGGCAAGGGACAACTGGGAGCGGGGCAGCGCGGCTGACTCCTGTGACTCCAGCCCTCCACTTGCTTCTGACTCTCTCTGATACGCAGACGGGTGGCCACCTCCACTCTACCCAGTGAAGTGACACTTGAGAACTCTGCAGTCATGGGGCAATTCCAGACACCCAGGTCCTGAAGCCATTCCTTTGTCGTTTATACATTTGCGTTCATCGATTTTACGCCCATGACTTAGTTATATTTATCTGGGAATGGTGCCGATTCGAGCCATGGGAAAGTCAGGAGGCTGGGGCCATATTTATGGTTCAGTAATTACCTTGCTGTGGGGACCGGCTCAGGATATAATCCTTTCTGAAACTGCAGTTCTCCACTTTAGAACAGGGAGAGATCTTCCATGCCAGAGATGCTTGTTGGGTATGCTGGGATCTGCTCTTACAAGTATTGATTTATTTTCTCCCTTTTCCTTTTTTGGGTGTTCTGTAGTACTCCCAATACATCTTTGGCACTCAAAAAACCTGTATAGATAACTGATTACTTATCTCTTATAGGCTGAATTTGTATGGACCCCCCCTCCCCCAATTCATGTGTAGAAGACCTAACCCTTAAAATGATAGTAGGAAGTGGGACCTTTGGGAGGTAATTAGCTACTGCACCTAGAGTCCTCATGCTGGGATTAGTACCCTTGTAAGAAGACAAAGAGACTCCAGAGCTGCTTCTTTTCATCACGTGAGTTCACAGTGAGAAGACAGTTTTCTACAAGCCAGGAAGAGTCTTTACCAAAAACAAATCTGCTTGCACCTTGATCTTGGATGTCCAGCCTCCAGAACTAAAGGAAAAAAAATATCTGTTGTTTAAGGCATTCAGTCTATGATACATATTACAGCAGCCCAAGCTGATGAAGATGTTATCTCTTCCTCCTTTCTTATACATGTTCGTATAATCACCTATACACATCAGTGCACATCTATTAAGACACACATGTAAGGTGATTGCCATTGTTTTATTATATATATATATGCATATATGTGTGCATGTGTGTTTGTGTGTGTGTACTTTTTTTCTCTAATGCTGAAATGGAATCACTCTCAATTCACCTGGTTTAGTTCCACTTTATTCTTTTTTAATGACTGCATATAACTATGGTACAGCTGTACTATAATTAATTCATCCATTTCCACATAGATGATTCATTTTTTTTTTCTAGTTTTTGCCACTGTTTACAAAGGAGTACACTTCTGTGTCAATATGTCCTTCGTTTTTGAAGCTTTCATTACTGTGGGATAGATTCCTGGGAGAGGGATTTCTGGGTCAGTGACATATGTAGTTTAATTGTACCAGATGTGACCAGATTGCTTTTGAAAAAGACTGAATAATACATATTTACCACCAGAAATGTACAGAAGTCCCCATATTTTCTTTAGCAACAGGGATTATCAGTCTGTTTTCCCCTCTGAGTAAACTAAAATATCAGCGTGACTTTACACGGTAACTCTCTGATGGCCCATGAGCTGGAGCCTCTTTTCACATACCTGTTGGCCACACACATATGTTTTTTTTTGTGAATCACCTACTTGGTCCTTGGCTCAGTTTCCTGTCAGCATTGTTTGTCTCTGCTTTGTTTCTTTGTTTTATAAAAGTTCTCTGTATATTATGACTACTCATTCTCTGGCTGATCGCTGGGTTGACAGTCTTCCCCTGCTTCTAAACCTAGTGTTTATCTGTTGACTTAGTGTTATAGTCTATTGGGACTGCTATAACACAAGACCTTAGGCTGAGTAATTTATAAACAATTAAAGCTTATCCTTTACAGTTTTGGAGTCTGAGAAGTCTAAGATCTAGAGGCCAGTAGATTCAAAGTCTGGAGGACCTGTTCCTCACAGAGGTCTCCTCTATGTCCTCATGAGCTAGAGGGGGTGAATAAGCTCTTAGGCCTCTTTTATAAGGGCAATACTCCCATTAATGGGCATGGAACCCTTATGACCTGATCACTTTTTACAGTCCCCACCTCTTACTACAATCACCTTGGAGTTTAGATTTCAACACATGAATCTAGAAGAGACTCTTACATTCAAATCATGGCGCTTAGTTTCTGGAATCTTTTTCAAGCAAAAATTTTTCATGCCTGGTGTGGTGACACATGCCAGTAATCCCAGTATTTGAGAGGCTGAGACAGGAGGATCACAGGTTCAAGGCAAGCCTCAGCAACATGGGAGATCCTCAGCAACTTAGTGAGACTCTCTCTTTCAAAATAAAAATAAAATAAGATGGGCTGGTAGTGTAGCTTGGAGGTAGAATGGCCCTGGGTTTAATCCCCCAAATCCCTCCCACAAAGTTTTTCATTTTATCTGGTCAAATATGTATATCTGTCTGTACTTTTATAGCTTCCAAGTTTCTAGTCTTATTTAAAAAGTTCTCACCCATCTTAGATTTTTCATGTTCTAGATATTATTTAATATTTACAATAGGTCTTTAAGTCACCTAGAATTTATTTTTATATGCAGAACAAGAGAGGGATCCATTTTTATTTTCTTCTGGCTAGATAATCATTCATTATGCCACCTAATTTAATACCTAATTTTTCTCTAGTGAATTGAAAGATGTGTGTGTGTGTGTGTGTGTGTGTGTGTGTGTGTGTGTGTGTAACTATACAGTAACTATACATACGGAGATAGGTTGCTTCATTGTCTGTCCTTCACCCTAATAGTTTCAGCCAGTATTCTCACTGCTGTCATCCAAAACAACTGACTACACAGCTTAGAGTGAGGAGGATACATGCTCACTGTCCTAGAGATTTCAGGGGTTACATATGAAATCTCAGGCTGGTTAAATCAGTGGAACTCAGGGCATGGTGGTAGAAAGTAGAGAGAGGGAGAGAGAGCAAGGGCTCTGCTCTCACATCATAAAGGCCAGAAGCAAGGGGATTCAAAGACATAAGCACAGTCCCCAAGGCCATAGCCTCAGAGACTCACCTCTTCCAGCCACACCCTACCTGCCTCAGTTACCACCCAGTAAATCCATTATGATGGATCTATCCATTGATGAAATCACAACCCTCACAACTTGATTAGATCAACTCTGAAATCAGTATATGAGCTTCAGGGGACATTCTATAACCAAACTATGACACTAATAGAAATGTAAACAAAGAATATGAAAAGTTTTAAAAAACAAAATATATGTGGCTCTTAAAAGAAGCTCAACCTCACTCCTAGTAGGAAAAAAATCATACAAATTAAAACTATGTTAAGATTTTTTTTTTGCCTCTTAAATTGGCAGTAACCCAAAAGTTTTATAATACACTCTGTTGATGAGGCTCTGGGCGAACGTATTCTTGTGCATTGCTGGTAAGACTGAAACCCCTTGGATGACCCCAATGTAAGGCAATTTGGCAAAATTTCAAATTCACATTCCCAGCAGTTCTACTTTTGGGGAATTCTTCTACAGACATGTTTTTCACTAAGGAAAAAAGGATATATGATTTGCAACACTGTTTGTAGTAACAGATTATTAAAACAACCTTAACATTTAGTAATCAGGGACTAGTTAGATCATGGTAAATTCATAAAATAGAATCCTTAGGCAGTTATATAATAATGACAAGAAAGCTCTTTTTGTACTTAGAAACATCTTAGGGATTTAAGCAGAAACAAGACTCAGTGTGTGAGATACACTACTGTTGTAGAAAAATATGAAAAAAACCCCAGGAATTTGTATTCATATCTGCTTATACTTCTATAAAAACATTCCGGAAGGATATGTATGGTCGGGGTGAGATAGAACTGGGCAGATGTGGGACATAGATGGGAGAAAGGCTTTTGCTATAGACTTCTTTATTTTTCTGGCACTGGGGATTGAATCCAGGAATGTTCTACTCCTGAGTTATACCCCAACCTGATCTTTAAAATTTTGAAATAGAATCTTCTCACTAAGTTCTCAAGTCTGGCCTTGAACCTGTGATCCTCCAATCTCAGCTTCCCAAGTACTGAGATTAAGGGTAGTCTCATGTGCCACCATGCTCAGCTACTTAATTTTAATTTTATATTAAATTTTTACCTATTCAAAAATTTTCCCTTAGCTATTCTCAGGAGTTCATCTTTTCATATGTTCTGAGATCATTTTCTCCAGGTCTAGCCTTCCCAACACTGCTGGAATTCCAGTAGCATTTGCATTACATTTATTTCTAAATTTGGGCAGAATAGACTTCTTTGTTATATTGTCTTCTCAACCAAGTTAGTAACATTGTTCCATATATTAAGATCTTGTGTTAGATCTTTGATAAAATGTTATAATTTTCGGCCCTCTCTTTTTAATATATTTCTAGTAAAAATGTTGTCTTTAATTGTGAATGAAACATGTTTCCTTATTCTTTTTTTCCAGGTACTGACTGACATAATAGAGAACACTTCCAATCCTTTTGTTAATTCCTTTTGAATTTTATAAGTTTTTTTGGGGTTTTCTAGGTATACATCTACATCAACAACACAACACAGTTCAGATTCCTTCAATATTTATACCAGTTATTTCACATTTTTGCCTCAATAAATTTATTAGAATCCCAAGACAATACTGAAAAATAATGATTATGACATGACTTCTCTCTCTCTCTCTTTTCTTTTTGGTATTGAGGATTGAATCCAGGGGCATTCTACCTCTGAGCTATACACTTGGCCTACACTGTTTTATTTGAAAATTGGGTCTCCCTAAGTTTCTGAGGCTGGCTATGAATCTATAATTCTCCTATGTCAGCCTCCCAAGTACTGGGATTATAAGCATGCACCACCACACCTGGATGTGACTTTTTTTTTTTCAAGTTCCTGAGTTTAATGGAAATAGTTTTAGCATTTTGCCATTTAGGTTAATATTAGATTGAGCCATATGAAATTGTTTTATAGGTGTAAAAGAGTTGAACCTTGGCAAATTCCTATGATTGAATATAAATGCTTACTTTTGGATTCCACACATATTTTACCTAACATCTTTATTTGTAATAGGTACTAAATTTTAACAAATACTTTTTTGGCACTCACAGATATGGGTCTATGATTCTTTTCATCTAATATCATGGTATAATGTCACACTGGTGACCCCAAAGAACTATACGTCCATGAATTCCCATGGATATTAGCAGGCACGATGCAGTCAGAACTCGATAAGCATTTGCACAGTAGAGTTGGTCTTCTTGGAACCCCCCTCCCACTCCTTAGAAGCCTGGTACTATGCTGTAAAGAGCTCTGGCTATTCTATTTAAAGCTAAGACCATCTTGGCCATTCCTGTTCCATCCGAATTCCTAGTGGAAGACAATTACATTAAGTGACTCAGTTACACCTTGTGGGGAGCTGCGCTCAACTGAGCCATAGAATCACAAGGAATAACACATTGTTGCTGGTTTAAATGCTAGGTTTTGGGGTCACTTGTAATGCAAAAATAGTTAGTTGAGAAAATGTAGTAGTGCATCATGCTGATAGATTTACTGATACTAAACTAATCTTGAATTTCAGAATAAACCCAAAATCATGAAGTTATTATTTAAGCATGAAGTTACTGCTTTTTTGATTTATTATTGGATCCTATTGGCTGATTTTTTTATTTTTGCATTTGTTTATTTTTCTCTTTTAATATTGAATTCCAGAACTACCTACATTTTTATATGACCGAAAACTACTTAAGTAGTATTCTAATTATCCATGTTTAAAAGTTAAAACTCAACTGACAGCATCTGATATAATGTCTATACTGGACATGGATGGAACCCAGTGGTGTTCTACCTCCGAGCTACACCCCAGCTATTTTTATTTTGAAACAGGGGTTTACTAAGTTGCTGAGGGCCTTACTAATTTAGTCAGGGCCTCACTAAATTGCTGAGGTTGAGTCAATCACTAAGCTGAACATGAGGAGGGAGGGGGGAGGGAGTGGGGTGGGAATTGGGGAAGGGTTAAATGAGTGCCGTGTGCATGTATGCCTCTATCAGCTTGTATCTTATTAAGATGTGCGATTATGGTGCACCAATTAAAGAAAAGAAAAGAAAGAAAGAAGGAAGGAAGGAAGGAAGGAAAGAAGGAAGGAAGTCCTCAATAACTTTAACACTGAAATAAAAATTGCTGAGGTTGGCCTCAAACCTGCAATACTCCTGTCTCAGCCTCCCAAGTACTGGGATTATAGGTGTGTGCCACCATACCCACCTGCAATATTGGTTTTAAAGCTACCTTTTTCATATTTTTTATAGTAATTACTTTTTATTTGATTTATGTTCATTTAACCAGTTCATTTATGGTTAATTTTGATATTGCTTATATTATTTAAAAGATCATATGTTATATATGTTTGATTGTACATCCATATATAACTAATTTTTTCTCAGTATGTGGTTGTGCCTCCTTTTATATATTTAAATTTATATGTTTTTACTCTTTCTTTTATCCTTAACAAAGCTCATGTAATCTATTATTAGGCTTTTCAAATAATTGAATTTATTTTTTTATTATCTTGGTTATTTTTATTTCAATGATGTTAGACTTTTGTCTTTATTAATGTCATATTTCTGGTTTCTTTTGGTTTAATTTCTTACTTTTTAAAAATTCAATTTTAAGTTTTGATGAATTAATAAAACAAGCCTGAAAATTATTAATAGCAGCAATAATTCCTGGATAAAATAGGAATTTTTTCTTTTAAAAGTAAACTGAAATTAGTAGTGGAATGCACATCAATATTTCTTTTTGCTCCTGCAGTATGCACCTTACCTATTTGTTTTTGTCAACAAAACATTCACTTCCCTTTGAGGCATCCCCTCTGCAGCCTGCCTGTGTGATCCCACCTCCATGCTCAAAGCACTGGCCCAGGACTCAGGCCTAATTAATCAGAGTTGCAAGTTTATCTGGCCAGTGATTGACCCAGGGAAGAACCCATGACCAATCAAACTTCCTCCAGGGCTTGCTAGAACTATTGGGAAAGGGGTGTCGGTCCTTCTGAGATTTAAGATGCTATAGTGTAAGATTATCTGGAACAGCCAGAGATTGTCTGTCCTTGATACCACAGAGGAGCCTGTCTGAGTGAAATCAATGCAGAGGAACAGAGAGAATGAGCCGGGTTCCTAATGACATCAGATGTACCATTGATCACCCTGTCTGGAGCTGATTCACTCTAAACATTCTTGATATGTGAGTAAATTTCCACTTTTGTTCAGTGCATTTGAATTGGGCTTCTGTCTCACATCACAGGATGAATTCTGATAGACACAGACCGCATGGTGCCATTTTCCACGAGAAGGAGGTTTCTTGGCAGAGAAGGTCAAGCTATCCCACACATTTTAGACCTTGATTCTCCAGCCTTCTCTGCATTGTTCCTAACCCCCTCCTGCTCCATATCTCCCTCCAGCTGTGTCCTTAAATTGGCTTCCTTTAAAGAGCAACTCATTCAATGAATTGTGTCTAAATTGATTGTCTTCACTTCTATTTCTTGAACCCATCTTTATCAGTTAGTGTTTTGCTCCTTGTCTCTTGTTAAGCCTCTATGTTGCTACAGTGGTGAATTCTCCCTTCCTCCCAGTGTTATTTGAACGCTGCAGAATCTGACCTGGTCTAGCAACCTCTTTTGGAGACACTTTCTTCACTTGGCTTCCAGGACACTGCATTCTGGCCACTCTCCCAGTGGCCATTTCATTTTAGTCTCCTTTGCTGGTTCTTTTCGTGTCCCAGACCCCTTACTATGGGGCCCCCTTTGATATTTGTGCTATCCACGTGCTCTGATCTGTGATCTTTGCCAGTCTCACAGCTTCCAGCACTGTTTATATGGTAACAACTTGCAAATTTACAGCTCTGGGCTGGACCTTTCCCCTGAATTCCAACTGCATGCTTGACATCCCCACTTGGATGTCTAATGTGCATCTCAGACTTAACACACCCGGAAAGGAAACTCTTCAGCTTCCTTCAGTTAAATGGGCTCCTGTCCCATCACATTAAATGGCAACTTTTGTTATATTTTTATATTAGACTTCAAACCACAGAGTCATTATTAATTCCCTTTTTACACTTAGACTCCACCTCCAATCTGTCAGAAAAATCATCTGACTCTGTGTCCCAAATATATACACAATTTCCACTGGCACCAGCCCAAGTTGTGGTCCTCCATCACCTTTTGCCAAGATTGCTGCCTTCATCTCCTGGCTTCTGCTTTGAGCGTGAGGCTGCCCTCCATCCGGCAGCCAGGTCATGCCACTCTGCCTCTCGGAACCTTCCAATGAATTCCCTTCAGGCTCAGGGTAAAAGCCATAACCACATGACAGTCTCCAAGGCCTCTCTTGGTCTGGACTCTTCTCCTTACTCATTCCACCCCAGCCACACTGGACAACTTGCTCGCCCTCACGCACAGAGGTCTGTTCTTGCCCAGAATTCCTCTTCCCAGAACGTTCCTTCCAGTTCCTCACTTTCTCATGTCTTGGCTTAAACATCACTTTTCAGCCAGGCATGGTGGTGGCCCATGACTGTAATCCCAATACTTGGGAGACTGAGGCTGGAAGATCACAGGTTCAAAGCTAGTGTCAGCAACATAATGAGACTCTCAGCAACCTAGTGAGTACCAAAAAAAAAAAAAAAAAGTTTATTTCTTGGTGACTGGGACAGAAAGCTAGCACTATAAGACAAATGCCACCCTCTGGAGCGGACACCACAGGGGGTTCAGTCACCAGCTCTTTCCTATATAAGCAAACATTTTAATAATTACTTGAGTGGAAAAGTAGAAATATTATTTTGCACACACTTAAGCATCACACTTAGTTGAGAAAATGTAATTGTCTGCCTCACCCAGAAATATCTCTCGTTAGGGAAAGAAGTGTCCTTTTGTTTGTTTTCAATAAATGACTCAGTATATTTTTCTATGTCATCTTTTGCCCTCAAAATGAAAATCTTACAGATGTACAGTAAAAATATTTTTTATATTATCTTGGGGATACAAGAAATAATACTATGTCCAACTGCTTTTGCAACCTCCCAAAATAATTTTCTCTCTCAATATCTGCCTATTCATCTATCATGATATTAGCAATCATGTATATAGCTCATTTATATTTGTTCTAAGTGCTACTGATCTAGGGGCTTTCATATGACAACTTATTTAATTCTTACAACAACCTCGTGAGACAAGCTAACCACTGTAAAATTTCACCCTAAATTCTCAGTATCTTACTATAATAAAATTTATTTTTATTCAAGTAATGGCTCAGTGGAGGTGTTTGGCAGTCAGCCTTCCATGTGGTGATTCAGGGGCCCAGGCTCTGTTATCCTGCAGGCCCTGAGTCCTCTGAGGCATCCTCAGCCAGCAGGTGGGGTAAAAGAGAGTCTGGAGGCTCACCTGGAAGTGTTTATGGGCTAGGTCTTAAAGTGACACATCATGACCCCTTGGCAGGAGGAACAGTGAGTAGCCAGTTTAAAGGGCCTGTAGCAGTCAGCCAAAGGCGGGACACTAGTACTCTATTTCACATGTGGAGACACCAAGATGCAGATTGCCCAAAGGTAAATCAGTAATAAGTGATAGAGCCAGGATTCAAACCCAAGCTGCCAATTTCCAGAGTATGGGCACTTTATCCTTACAACTACGATGAAGATCCACTGAGTTAGAGATGACAACTGGTCATCCAAATAAAAAGAGAAGAAGAGAAAGAAGAAGAAGAGGAGGAGGAGGAGGGAGAAGAAGACAACCCCCCCCCAAAAAAAACAGTAACAGCGACCCCCAGGCCCCTACAGTGCTTCCATGTTCCTGCTCATTCTCAGTCTGCCCTTTCCCTTAGTGTGTAGCCATGAGGACTAGGAGCTCAGCAACTCTACCCTCCTCTGAGGTGACTGGTAATTAGGACACAGCTCCTGCAATCCTCCAATTGCTGGTGCCTGTCACAAGAGCATGTTGTCCTTTTTTCTTTTCTTTTTCTGTACTAGGGATTGAACCCAGGGGTGTTCTTCCTCCAAGCTACACATCACCAGACTTTTTTAAATTTTGAAACAGGACCTCGCTAAATTGCTGAGGTCTCTCAGCAATTGTTGCTAAGTCGCTGAGGTTGACCTTGAACTTGAGATCCTTTTGTCTCAGCCTCCCAAGACTGGGATTACAGGCTGTGCCACTATGCTCAGGTGGTGTTGTCCTCTTAACAGTAAGCCAGCCTGACAGGTTGGGGAGTTAGGCAGGGAGAGCTTAACTGGGAGAAGGGGAGGGGATGGTGCAGGAGGCTTTCAAAGCAGTCCTTCCTGACACATTTAACTTCTGTCTAGGGGGCCACGTTCAGAATGCCACAGCAAGCCATTTATTTTAGGCTTTCTGATGGGTCTAGGGCACCAGAAAGGGCTCTCAAGATGTTGCCCTTCTATCCCAGGTGATGTGATTTTGGACAAGTCACTGGCTTGTGCTATATGGACAAAATGAGTTGAGACAATGTCAGAAGATATGTAGGGGGTCTTAAAACCAAATGTGCTGGCATGGTGGCTCAGCCTGCAATCCTAGTATTTAGGAGACTAAGACAGAAGGATTGTGGGGTCAGAGGCCAGTCTCAGCAACTTAGCAAGATCCTCAGCAACCTATTGAGACCCTATTTCAAAACAAAAAATAAAAAGGGCCGGGGTATAGTTCAGAGGTAGAATGCCCCTGGGTTCAATTCCCAGTACACCCAAAGAAACAAAACAACAAAAAACTCCCCAAACAAATGCATCTGTTTAAAAGTATGATTCTCTTCCCCGCAGTGCACCCATTCACCTACTTTTGCAGGACTTCCTGTCGAGTATCTGTGAACTACCCATTGAGACTAGGTGAACTCCAGGCACGGTTAGCTATAACATTCTTGCTTTCCAGAAGCAATAAAGAATCACTTGCCTGGACTCTGCTGCCTCCTATGGAAAGAAACCTTCCAGGCACCCTCTGGGTTCTGGTGCCAGCCTTCCCCGAGGTCCGCGTGGTCAGGAAGCACAGCTCCTCCGCAGGAGCCAGGGCCAGGGGGCCCACAGCCGCCTGGCACTGGCACCCCCTGCTCAGCTGGCTACAGGCCTTCTCCTTGGGAGACTGTGACTCACAGCGTCAGGACAGATCCGGATTGCTTTGCTCTTCTGATTCATAGGTAGCATTTGATAAAAGAGGCTTAAGGGCCCTTGTTTGCCTTTGCACCAGCTAATCTTTAAAACCTTCCCCTCTAGTGTCATCTGAGAGTTTCTGCCTGCAGCTGACTTTCGCCTGCTCCCTAGGGGAGTCCCTGCAGCTGTCTTGGGCACAGGAAGCTGTAGCAACTTGTAAAAGGTAAGGAGAACTATAAATACAATGAAAAATGGGAGCTTCCAAGTTCAAAGGAAGTCCGGATGTTGTCAAGGTCAGGCTGCAGAGGAAAGGGGCCCCCAGAGGGAGACTTCCTACTTCCTCCTGAACCTTTGGTAATCCCTTCAGGCAATACCAAAACTCCTTTAAACTCAGGCTCCAGCTGGCCTGTCCAGTCCCAAGAGCCTGTGGCTCCTGATCGCCCCCCTTGGTGATGCTGGAGGTGCCTCTACCCTTCCAGGCACACACCCCCATCTTCCTCATCATAGTGCTCTTGCTTCAAAGATGCTTCTTCTCTTTCGCACCATCTCAGTCCATGCCAGTCTTCGGGCCTCACTCTCACCCATGTCTACCTGCAGACTTCTCTAGACCATTACTAATATTAATAAGGATCCTTCCTCCTTGTCGAGCACCTGCCCCAGGCTTGTGCATCACAAACCTTGGCACATTCCATTCCCTCAACAAACTTGCAAGACAATATTACTACTCCTATCTTTAATGCAAAGAAATTGGGTTGGAAGGGGTAGTTAAGTCTCCTGGGGTTAACTAGTAAATGCCAGAACTCTTGCTGAGTTGGCTTCAAAGCCACATTCATGCACCAACCCACCCACCTATCCATCAACTTACCCATCTATTCAGTGGACCATCTACACATCTGTCTGTACCTCCCCCAATACCGGCATGTAGCCTCCCCCTCCCCACTCCAAAGTCCTGTGTCACTCAGCATTTGCAGCCCTCCTTGGGTCAGCTCCATGTGGTACTTCTCCTTTCCTAGAGTAGGCATCACTTCTTTAAGTAGACTGGAAGCTCGAAGAAGCCTAGCTCACCCTGCATTTTGAGGATGTTGGTGCTGTGACAACTGGCTAGTGATTGAACACTCCTTCTGAGTTTGGGGGACAGCTATGTGCTCAGGGACCAGGAACTAGGAGGAAATTTCATCATGTCACCAGGCCTATGCAAGGTCATTCAAGAAAAGTAAAGAAATGGTGAGTTTCTTGCCAGATTCCTGAGCCAACATTTCTCTGAACTGAAAGGAACCCTAGTTTAAAACTCTTTCAAAACCTTTTAGCAGGGAAACACTGTCATCAAGGAAATCCCACCATGAGTTTAGCCTTGAGATTATAATCACAGGAAACGGAGTGTTCAGTTTCCTAAGCAACCATAATTCTTTTTCCTTCCATCCTGCATGCCTGTCCCTTTATGTTACAACAGGATCTCGGATGCCTGGAAAATACACCCAAAATACTACTCACAATCATCCTAAGTGCTATTTTTAAAAAGGTAACCTCCTGGATATCCTGGTGCTTTGTAGCATATTAAAAAGAAAAGAAAGGAAGAGAAAAAAGAAATAAAGAGAAGAAACAGCCAAAGCAGCAATTGTCTGAACCTGAAGCTTCCTGACTGCACAGACAGGCAGCAGTGTTTACGGTCTTCTGTGCCACAAGTCTCTGTTGGAAGCCTGGGTCCCTATCGCTTCCCTCTTCCCAGTCTAGGTTGTTCTCTTTTCCCTAGTCCTGGTCACACTTCATGCATCCTTCTGACTGTACCCTACTCTACCACGGTCATCTGTTTACTTGAGTGCTTCCTATATTAGACTGAGGTTTGTTTTTGTTTTGCGGTGCTGTGTATTGAACCCCGGGCCTCATACATGCAAGGTGAGTGCTCTACCACTGAGCTACACCCCTAGTCCTGAGAATTCCTTGAGAGCACTATATATGTTGTTTTCATCATCATGGTGACAGTCAACATTTTTGAGTGCTTGCTATGATAGACACCTGTTGTCTGCTCTATGGTCACTACTAGTTTAATCTTGCTGCACCAATTCTGTGAGGCAGTTCTCAGGTGTGTTTTATTCTCTGAAATTTCTTACACAGTTCCTTGCATAGTACAGCAAGGTCTATCTTATTTTAAAAGCTCCCCCATCTCTGATCTATTTGGCAGAAATATTAGGCAATCATATTTACCCCTAATAGTGCAAAATAACTTGTTATCCCTGAGGAACTTTGAGTAGAATTACAAAGATTGCTATTTCCTTATGAAAGGAATAGCCAGAGGGAGTAAGGAGATGGTCCTGGGTTTGAAAACAGCCTCTAATAGGCTGTGCAAACCTTGTACAAGTTCCCTTGCCACTCTGAGCCTCAGTTTTGACACATGTGAAGTAGAGGTGATAATTTCTTCCTTTTGGTGGTGTTGAGAGAACTAGGAAGGAGTCATGTGACTTGAAATAGGTGTTTAAGAAACCATGGCTATTGTTACTATTACTTTCATGGATTAGATAGTAACATAACCTGGAGTTTAGCCTGAATTTATGTGACCAGTTTTTAATTCTTTAAGAATAATTTCCCAATGTTCCCCAGTGCAGAGGGCTATTTCTCCCTTCATAAATTTTGAAAGTGTTTAGAATGTGAACATAAAGATGCTATCCAAGAGATAGAAGGATACTCAAACATGTTGTGGTCTAGGGTTAAGATCTTTATATTTTGAGAATATTCAAGAGACCCGTTTTTGATTGGTTGGTCATAAAGACTCCTGTTCTGGGCCCAGAGAAAACAATATCACACGGAGCTCTGGCTCCAAGCAGCTGGAGGCCTTAGGAACTCTGCAAGTGGAGGAACACAGGAGTGGACACAGAGCCCTTGATAATGTCGCATGGGCACAATGAAAGATAAACTGGGAAGTGACTTGGGAATGCCCATTACAAACGTTTCTGTTGTGTCTTAGGTTGCCAGTAGGTGGGTTGCATAGTTGTTCATCAGCCCAGCATTTGCCAGTAGCCTGGAAAAGCGAGATAATGATGAGTCCAGCCATGGACTCCCTCACCAACCCTCCTTCAATTCCCTCCCATTATTCTACTGGTCTCTCTCCTCATTTACCTGCAGCCCCTTTTGTGTCCTATTTTTCTCTTTAGCTTCTACATATGAGAGAAAACAGATGACCCTTGACTTTCTGAGACAGGCTGATCTCACTTAGCATAATGTTCTCCAGTTCCATTCATTTTCCTGAAAAATGACATAAATTTGTTCTTCTTTATGGCTGAGTACAATGCCATTGTGTGTGTATAACACATTTTCTTTATCCTCTCATCTGTTGATGTACATCTGGGTTGGTTCCATAATTTGGCTATTGTGAGTTGTGCTGCTATAAACCTGGATATGCATGTGTGTCCAGAGTATATTCTTTAGGAAAGATCCCGAGGAGTGGTATGATGACTATCTTTAATTCCTCACTGCCTTCCTCATATGGATGTATAGGATATAGAGATGGTAGCAAAGCCCCAGTCTCCATGGTTCTTCTCCAGGCAGCCCCTCTGGGAAAGCCCAGGGAATTTTCATGGATTACTGGTGAGCCTTGCTCAGAGGCTTCAGCCATCACAGGATGGAAGAGAAAGGAGAGAGTGTCGCCTCATCCTCAGCGTATTGTGAAGCTCCCTCAGGTCATTTCCTGTACTTAGGATGGAGTCAGTGGGAAGCTGCAGAGGCTATCTGAAGCCAAAGCCATTGCATGCCTAAAGATCTGAGTAGGTTTAGCTCACAGGTGTCCTGAGAGGAAAGAGTGTGACATCAGCTCTAACCAGGAGACCAGGACAGAGGCTTGAGGGAAGTCTCCTGGAGATAGTATCCACTGGAAGTGTGCTCCAGGAGAATTCTGCCATGGCCACTGGAGCCATGCATCTCAGGGGTGGTACAGGCATCCTCCATTTCCCTAAGTTCAAAACTGTGATGAGTGTGCCTTCTCAATGTATTCACCCCGCCCCCGTCCTCCTATCTTGCATCTCTCATCTTGCTGTTATCTTGACATTGTATTGCCAATCTTTATACTTTGGTTCAAACAGTGTACCCACTTGATTTCTCAGAGATGACAAGTTTTTTTTTTTTTTTCATCAATGTGGGGAAATGAAAATGGGATCGGCTAATATTTCTACCACAGAGCTTTTCCTTGAAAGTGCTCTTTCATCTTGGCATAAGACACTCTGAATTGTTCTGATCTTTCTGATCTATTCAAAACATTTTTCAGGAGACCTTCAATCTCAAACCAAATGTTTTCCCTCCTGCATTTCAATAGAAGATGTTTCTCCAAAGCATGGAGTCCTTGTTTGGGATCAGTATCTAAACTCAATCACTCCTCATGCTCTTAATTAAATCAACAAATTGGAAACTACATTGTGAGAGTCTTTATTCAAAACACCAAGAGAAAACATCAGCAGGCTTCATTTCTTCTTGTAACAATGCCAGTTTTCCATAATCCGACCTTCAGTTGACATCAGTGGACCAGAACTTTTCTTCAAAGGAGTGTATATATTTATATAACCTAGATGCACAAGATGATGAAAGAGGATTATCTCCGGTCATTAAAGATGCTGGAACATTCTTTATTACAGATGGAAAAAAGAGCCCTGTGGTTAGTTAGAATCTGTGTTTGAAGCTGACTTGAGTTGTCTTTTGTTGTCATAAGGTGTGGGCTCCAACTGTAGGATTAGAAGTACCTACTTTCTCTAGGACCAATATTTAAAAGCAGATTAGATACATGACTCACACAATCTGCACTCATCTTATGCAGTACTGATGAGAGGCATATGTGATTATTATAAAAAGAATTCAAATATACTTCCAAACATGAAAGCTTTCTGCTCCTTCCTGAGCAAGTTGTATTTCTTTTTCCAGGCATGTTTGCTGGGGTATTGCCTTTAGGATGTGTTGTATTTTGTTCTTCTATATCTTTTTGTTTGTTTGTTTAAGAAAAAAGAACCTCAATGGTATTTTTGAAGCCATACATCCTTTTCCCCCAAAATATGTATAAATGATCAGTTACAAGGAACAATGGCATAGCCATGAGATGCCAGTGTCAAAATAAATTTAGCTTGACAATAACATTTTTGGTTTAAACTGTTTCCCCTTAAGCATGGAATGTCCAGTGCAAAGGTTAGGATACAGATGCAAAGCTATCTGTGAGATGAACACTAGAACCCTGGTTTTGATGTATGGATACTGAAGAATCTGCAGCTTCCCCACTGCCTGCCCTCTTCCCTGAGCTCCACCTCTGCATAGCCGATGAGAAAACTCAGCTCACATCATGCAAGGTTGGACTGTGGGCTGGAATCCCCATCCAGCCTCAGTTAAAACTCTCAGACTAACTCTAACCACAGGTAAATTCCCAAGCTAGTCTCCCTTCTCCACTCTCTCAAGCCATTTCTGGATGCCTTCAGATCTTTTCCTGCTCTGCCCAAAAGCCAGCCTGATTAGTGAGTAAGAAACTTTCCATAGTGTCTGTCTGTCTGTCTGTCTGTCTGTCTGTCTGTCTCTCTCTCTCCTCTCTCTCTCCTTTCATCAGTTTTGATATCTGAAACAAGTTTTGGGTGGAAAGAGGCCATACTGAGAATGGTATGATTCCATTTGAATGTATTATACATGTGAGCAGGAAAAGTAGGCATGAAGAAATACACTAAAACATTAACAGTGATTTTGAGTAATAGAATATGGGTATTCTTTTCCTTTCCTTTTTTTCATGTTTCTCTATATTTTCTAAAATCTCTGCTAAAGATCATACACACACACACACACACACACACACACACATGCACACGCACACACATACACAGACACACATGCAAAAAGCAACATAAATCTGTAATGACATAAAAACGAAGCCTCATGTGATCTGTTTTTTCTCTCTCTTAAAAGGAATAAGTAAAATAAAATAAAGGGAGGTGGGGGGCCACTAAGTGCTATGTACATGTATGTCTGTCAACATGATTTACATTATGATGTGAGACTATAATGCACCAATAAAAGCATATTTTAAAAAACAAAAAATAAAGGGAGGCATAGTGTATGAAGTTTCACTTTTTAGTTTTAATCTAATCTTAGAAACTATTTGGATGAAAGTCAGCATGGGAAAACATTTCTGCTAAAAAAATATTCTTACCCTTAGGACGCATAGGTTCAACTGAACTCATCTAGACCTCCAACCATTTAAAAATGTTAATTGAAAATGTATTAACAACAGGCATGGTGGTGCATGCTTGTAATCCCAGTACTTGGGAGGCTGAGACAGTAGACTTGCAGGTTCACAGCCTACCTAGGCAACTTACTGAGGCACTCCACGACTTAGTGAGATCTTGTTTCACAATAAAAGAATAAAACAGGGCTGAGGGTGTAGCTCAGAGGCTGAACGACCCTAGGTTCCATGTCCAGTAACACACACACACACACACACACACACACACACACACACACACACACACACACACAAATATTAGCAATAATCTCCTGCATATGTATGTGGCCATCCTGTCTTTCAGATTTTTACCTTAGGGACAGCAGGTTCTGCTCTGTGGACTTTCTTTTAGGTAAATGCCAGACACTCTCGGCCTCCCTGTGGAAGAGGCTTTACTCCCCCACCTTAGAGGTGAGGGAGCCGATGTACTGGGTCAGGTCACACAACTAGCAAGTTGCAGAGCTGATACTGAGAGCCTGGCCATCTGACTTGAAAGACTCCCTTTCTGACCCAACCCCCCTTGCCTCTGTAGGCTTCTGATTCAGCCCGATTTAATGGAGCCAAATAAATGCTGATGATTTCACCAGGGCAGTGGTCCTCCGAATTGAGTCTGCCCCACCATCACCCAGAGAGTTTGTTAATTGCAGAATGTTGGATGCCATCACCAGAATTCAGATTTAGTAGTGTCTTGGTTAGCAATCTCACTGCTATCATCCAAAGCAACTGACCACATAACACTCTTACTGCTAGAATCTAAAACAACTGACCATGCAGCTTAGAGGAAGGAAGATTTATTTGCTCACAGGATTTTAGAGATTCTGGGTTCAGTCCAGAATCTGAGGCCAGGGCATGGCAGCAGGAAATGGAGGCAGGGAGGGTGTGCAAGGCTCCTGTTCTTACATCATGAAGGCCAGAAGGAAGAAAGAGCAAGGAAGGGGAATCAAAGACAGAAGCACAGTCTCTAAGACCATAACTCCATGGACCCACCTTCAGCCACACCCCACCAGCCTAGGTTACCATCCAGACCGTGGTAAGTCCATCACAATGGTTTTATCTGCTGATGGGATTACGACTCTGTGCCTAAAGATTATTTCTAGCAGGTTCTCAGGTGATGGTGATGCCACCTCCCAGGGATCACACTGAGAACTAGTGGGTGACAGCAAGGACTTTAACTCCAGGGCTTTCCAAAGCAGTTCATTCAATGCCTAGATCCTAGAGGCCTTTAGAGTTCATCTAATTTATTAGATGCTTAAAGCTGCCTGTGTGGCCTTCCTGAACTTTTTGGTCTCAATGACAGCCAGTGTGCACCTGGTCTGTTCCTCCACCTGCCAGGGACTTCCCTGCAGAATTGCCCAGCTTCCTCCCTAGTCCCCTGTTGTCTAATTAGCTACCCCTTAAGTGAGGTTTCACTAGGTCAATTATTCACTTATGGGCCAGGAAATTTCCTCTCTTATTTCAGCCCTCAAATGCCTACATTCTAATAGCACCCCCAAGGGAGGTGCTATTAGGCTGGGGAAGTGAAGAGAGGAACTTCAGTCTCCTTGAACTGTTCATAGGAGACCAGAGGTCTCTCCCAGGGTGCTAAGTAGACTGCCGTGCACTTGGCCACTTGCTAGCTGGGACAGAAGTCTTGGGGAATTGCTGAACCACCTCATTTGGGAAATGAAGCCTTTCCTCAGCTCTTTTAGGGAACAATAAGGATTAATTACCTCCTGATACTCTCAAACGAGAGGAGAAACCTGCTCAGTCTCTGGGATTCATTAACTCTTCTAGGTCCTAGTGTGGCTCTCCTTGAATCGTTTAAAACTGGTAGAAAACTAGAGTCTCAAGGATCTGAGGAGGGGGAAGATACTCCAGAAGCTAACAGGTTATGTTTGATGACCAGTTTTAGTGGGGCATTTTACCACATACTGGATAAACAGTGTTTGGAAAAGTGTCAATGAACAAGCTCCAAATGGAAAATGCAGGATGATCCCAATGTAAAAACTGAGATGTGAAGAATCCTCTGTTTGGGTTCAGTCATGTTGGAAATTTTAGAGAAAGTGAATTAGTTTGCTCTGCTGTCAAGGTTAATTTTTTTTTTTTTTCCAGCACTGGGGTTTGAACTCAGGGCCTCACACATGCTAAGCCAGTGCTCTACCACTGGGATAAATCTCCAGCCCTTTGTATTTTCTTTTGGGACAGAGTCTCACTAAGTTCTGAGGCTGGCCTTGAATCTGTGATCCTCCTGTCTCAGCCTCCTGAATAGCTGGGCTTATAGGCATGTATTACCATACTTGGCTTGGGGTTAATTTTTGGTCTTGTGGAATTCTGGGTAGTGTTTCACCATCTCAGAACTGGCCAGGTAAGGCTATCCTGGGATTCCTCAGCCTTGGCACATCCAGAGGGCAGGCCTTGCCCAGCCTTAGCCTTACTATCAAGCATCCCCACTTGGCCCTGTAAGCCAGGGGATTTGAGTTAAATTCTGGGCTACTGGTACTGCCAACCACTAGGCAAGATCCTCAACCTACTGATGACAGTTGCTTTGGTCTTGCCAAAGAATAAAATATGTAAATTATAAGCTGGAATGAGAACAGCGCATGTTAAGTCCTGCTATACCACAGTTGTCAGGCCAAACCCTGTGTGTCATGAATTAGAGTCGAGTGAAAAACAAATCAAGTTCTGTCATGCTGTGTCTCTTAGGCACTCAGCTCCATGGTCCTTATTCTCCTGACTTAAGTTCCTCAAGACTTTCCAGTTTTGACTTAGTTAAACACTCAAATAAGCACCCAGGGGACCAGACAAGTTGCCCAGGCACTGCTGGGAAAACTGGACAAAGGAAATCAGGAAAGAGTAAGAGGATAGAAAAGGGGACAAAAATGTAGACAGCTGGTAAAGACACAGGCAAGGACAGACAGTGTGCTTGTCCTGGGGCTGCACGCAGCAGCCTGATCCTGACTGGCCCCTCAGCCCCAGGAACCACAGGCCCGTCCAGCTAGGTGGGTCGGCCTGGCCCAGCCCAGCAGCAGATGTGAAGTGTCTGGAGGGCCAGGCAGCACCCCTCCCCTTCTTTCAGGATTCATTATTTGATCTCACTTGGAATTGGGCCAGGACTGCCTCAGAGAGGCTTGCCTTGAGTCTGCAGTAATTATTACTTGCTGATATTGCTGAAGGCAGCCCAAGGTATTTTCATTTTAATCTAAAAACTCCTTGGACCAGCAGCATCTGCCATCTGGGAACTCGTTAGAAATGTAGAATCTTGAGCCTCACCCTGTGTCCACTGAATCAGCACTTGTGGCTTGACAAGTTCTCTGTAATTCCTTGGGCACTGAGAGCACAGCCCTAGACACTGGTTCCCAAACTTGGCTGCACTTCAGAATCACTTGGGGAGTTTAAATACACTGTGTGCTGATGCCCGGGGGCCCATCTCCAGAGGTTCTGACTGAATTTGTAGGAGTTGCAGTCTGGGAATCAGGGTTTTAAAATATTTTGAAATGATTCCAAGGGATTCTCACATGCTGTAAAGTTTGAGAACCACTGACTAAAGTACCTTCAGATTTTTCTCCTAGCAGTGTTTCTCCAAATTTAGTGGGCATAGGAAACGCGTGGGAATCTTGCAAAAATTCAGAATCTCATTCAGTAGGCCTGGAGCGACTAACATTTCTAAGTGCCCACAGGTAATGCCGATTCTGCTATTTCCAGGACCAGACTTTGAGAAGCAAGACTTTAAGGCATATAATAGTGACCATCTGAAGAAAAGACAGTGGAGTAAACATAGGAACAATCTGACTGTGCTACACCTGGACTCGGGTGGCAGGGCTGTGTGAGAAAGCCCTCAGGACTCAGAACTGAACAGACCTGGGTTTTAGTTCTTCCCTATAGCCAGCTGTGGAACAAATTATGTAATATTTCCAATTGTCAATTTCCTAAACTTAAAAATGGAAATGAGAAGCCAGGTGTGGTGGCACTTGCCTGTAATCCCAGTACTTGGAAGGACTAGACAAGAGGATCCTAGGTTTGATGCCAGCCTTAGCAAAGTAGCAAGATCCTCAGTAACCTAGTGAGACCCTGTTTCAGAACAAAATAATAATAATAATAATAATAATAATAATAATAATAATAATCATCATCATCATCATCACCATCACCACCACCATCATCATCATCATCCTGGGGGGTGTAGTTTGGAGTTAGAATGCCCTTGGGTTCCATTTCCAGTAACTAACATACACACACACACACACACACACACACACACACACACGGGATGAGAAAGCCTACTAGAGCTATATAAAGATATAAAATGACCAACTGGACCAGGGTTTTCTGCAGAAGAAAACCAAAATAAAAAATTTGAGAAAAAACAATTCAAGAAACTGTAGTTCCAGAAAGCTTTCTTGAAATTAAATAAAAAAAGAATCCATTTATCTGTTGATGGACATCTCGGCTGGCTTTATGGCTTGACAATTGTGAATTGTACAGCTATAAACATAGATATGCGTGCATTACTCTGGTATTTTGGTTTCCATTCTTTTAGGTAGATAACCAGGAGTAGTATTGCTGGGTCATATGGTAGGTTCATTCCCATTCTTCAGAAGACCTTCCACACTGTTTTACAAAGTGGTTGCACTAATTTGCAATCCCACCAAAATGTATCAGAGTTCCTACTTCTCCATATCCTCACCAGCATTTGTTATTGTTTGTATTTTTAATAATTGACATTCTAATTGGGATTAGGTGAAATCTCAGGCATAAAGAACAACAAAATCATGTAATTTGCAGAGAAATGGATGGAACTGGAGAATATTATGAAGAGTGAGATTAGTCAGTCACAAAAAGTGAAAAGTTCGAGGTTCTCCCTCATATGCAGAAACTAGGGAGAACACAGGAGGGACTCCAGACAAAGGAGGAGAAACTTTAGTGGAGTGAAGGAGGGGACCTAACTGAGGGAAATGGAAGGGGGAGGAAGACTTGAAGAGGAAAACACCTCAATGGACATGATGTGCATACACAGACTTATCAAAGCCAATCAGTGTGTAGAGCACGAGAAGGTGGGGAGGGAGAGGGAGTGGGCTCACAGAGTGTTGTGTGCATGTATACTTCTATAACCCTGAACTGCATCAAGATGTATGATTACAATGCAGCTAAATAAATAAATAAATAAATACATACATACACACATACACGAATAAAACATAAGTACCTACAGCTGGGAAAGAAAAAGGATTTGAAATTACATATTGAAAAAACACACCATGAACATCAGAATATGAACACAAAACAACCAAGACATATTTATTACTTGGCTTAAAGAAAATGAAAAAAAAATTCCTTAAGAAATCCAGGCAAACATAGCAACTGACTTATAAGAAAAAAAAAGAAAATCAAACTATCTAATTCTAAGCCATAAACTAGAGTAACAAACTTAAGATACTCCAGGGGAAAAAATGTGATCCAAGGATTTAAATCCAAGTTAAAGTTACTTTCAAGGAAAAAAGGTACATGCAAGCTGCTATCAACAGGTCAACTTCAGAGATTATCACTTCTCCTATGAGGCTTTTTGAGGAATCTATTAAAGAACAAACTTCAGACAACCAAGAGGACTAGCAAGACATTGATCTAAGTACTGATGGTAGGTATTCCTTATAGTTACTTGGAGAAGTAACACTAAGTAAGAGTTAAATGTGAGCTAGGTGTGGTGGTATATGCTTGTAATCCCAGTACTTGGGAGGCTGAGACAGGAGGATTAGATTCATGGCCAACCTCAGCAACTTAAAAAGGAGACCCTCAGCAACTTAGTGTGACCCTGTTTCAAAATAAGAATAAAAAGGGTTAATGGTATAGCTCAGAGGTAGAATGCCCCTGGGTTCAATCCCAAGTACACCCCCCCCCACATACAAATCAAATGTAGAGTAATGTAGATATGGTAGATATGTTGCAAATAGAAAAATATAGTGCTAGAATGGGGAGAATATGTGACAATGACATTTAAAAACATTTGTGTCGGGATGACACAATTGTCTTGAGATTTTATTGTCTTGAGATTACTGTATGTGAATTGTTGAATAAAGCAATGAAGTATTATAGGTATTTATTCCATCTCTTCTAGTATCCTTGAGAACCATGGTTATTAGTGTTGAAAAACAGGAAAAAAGAATCATAAATACAAACTTAAGTAAAAACACAACATTTGCTTTTGATTTGGAAATTACCTCTGAACACCTGAAAAGACCCTGTAACAATAACCAACCTAGTAGCAACAAATAACCCTAACAACCAGATTGTGGCCTTGAAATACTATTTTCCACTAAAAAAAAAACCTGGATTACTTGGGGAATTGGCTGATTTCAGGTTTGGGGCATAAAATGTACAAGATGAACTTGAAACAGTTCATTTTAGACAAAAAACAATATTAGGGAACCTACAAAGAAAGCTACTAGAACTAATAAATTACTTTAGCAAGGTTTCAGGATATAAGACCTATATATGTTTATCATAAATCAGTCAGCAATAAATCATAACTTGAAATTAAACAGTAGCATTTACAATAACATAAGAAATAGAAAACCTAACCAGGTATGGTAGAACATGACTGTAAGTTCCAGCTATCATGGAGGCTGAAGCAGGAGGATCACTTGAGCTCAGGAGTTTGAGCTAGCCTGGACAATACAGCAACATCCTGAAAAAGAAAAGAAGGAAGGGAGGAAGGGAGAAAACTGACAAAGGATGTGCAAGACCTGTGCCTTGACAACAAATGGAGAGCTACACTGTGACATTGCTGAGAATTTTTTAAAAAAACTAAATAAGTAGATATACCATCTTCATGGATTGAAAGATTCAATATTGTTAAGGTATCAATTCTACCCAGATTGACATATGGATTTAATGAAGTCATAATCAAGGCTTTTTTGTAGAAACTGACAAATTGATTCTATAATTCACAGTATCAACAATCAATAGTGTACTGAACTGCCAGGTGATAGAGTAGTTGATTAAGGCAACCGCCCAAGCATAAGTAAATGGAGCCTTTAATCACTTACTATAATATCGTAAGCAAGTGGATAATTTAGGGATAGTGCTGCCTTTTCCTGACCCCATCCATGTTTTACTCCCATGAAATAACTCTGGTTGAGGGGTCAGGTAGGGGATCAGATGTGGGGAATTGTCTTAATGTCAAGGGACCCAACTAAAAGGCTCCTGAAATGTTATGGACCTGGGACTAGGAGAGGAGAGAAGCAGAAAGAATGAGTGGAGAAGTACTGAGTACTGATAGAGGGGAGAAAATGTCTCTCTTATCCTCAACCAGATGAGGAAATGTTAGCAGAGGCCTGACACCTGGGCTAGGCATGTTGAGCCCATGACTGCAACTCCTTTGGAGATGGCCATGTCCTGTCTGCTGGAGATCTGCTGTACAACATTGTATCTACACTTAGCAATACTGTATCATAGGCTAATTTTAGTATACTTAAAATATATACTAGAGGGGGGGAGAGAAAACTAAGCCAAAAGTAAGTCCAGTCTAGAGAGGGCAGCTCCCGCCTTGAGAACTGCAAGGGTCTCAATTACACATGTGGTAAGGATCCAGACTCTATAATTAAGGAGATGCAGAGAATCCAGAATGCCAAAGTAACTCAATGACAACAAAGGTGGAGGGCCCAAACTACCTGATGTCAAATTTATCGGCAGGTAGTTGTTCATGTTTCCTGTAGTTATATCATCTCTGTCATTTATGATGTTGGTAATTTTTCCCCAATCAGTCTGTATAGAGATTTATCAATTATATTGATCTTGCCAAAAAACCAACTTTTTTTAAAATCTGATTTTCTCTATTTTTTTTTTTTATAATTGGGGATTGAACTCAGGGGCATTCTACCTCTGAGGTAGACCCCCAGCCCTACTTTATTATGAAACAGGGTCTCACTAAGTTGCTGAGACTGGCCTGGAACCTGCAATCCTCCTGTCTCAGACTTGCAAGTACTGGGATTACAAGCATGTGCCACCATGTCTGGCTCTCTATTTTCTTTTCTACTTCATCAGTTTCTGTTCTGATCCTTATTAGTCCCTTTAACTTAATTTTGGGTTAGTTTTCTCTCTTTTTTCCTAGTATATATTTTAAGTATACTAGAGTTAGCCTATAATAAAGTAATGCTAAATGTAGGTACAATGTTGTACAGCAGATCTTCAGAATTTATTTCATATAACTGAAATGTTATACCTATTGTCTAGCAACTCTTCATTTCACCATCTCCTAGTCTCTGGCAACCACAATTTTGCTCTTGAGTTTGACTATTTTCAATATCAGAATGATAGAAGGTAGCCCTCAAAATACTTTAACATATTTTATACCACTTGATCATCATAAAAGCCACAGAGAAATTAGACAGGTAGAACCACCTATTTTATAAGGAATTAAAACAATGTGAACTTGCTGTCACATGTTATAGTTAATATAGTAAACTAAACATCTCAAAGGAGGTAAAATGATTTCCTCTTGTTGCTGTAACAAATTTCCACACATTTGGAGACTTAAAACAATAGTTCTGGAGGTCAAGAGTCTTACAATCAAGGTGTCAATAGGGTTGACTTCCTTCTGGAGATTCCAGTGGAGAATCCATTTCCTAGCCTTTTCCAGGTCCTAGAAGCTGCCTACATTCTTTGGTGCATAGCTCCTGTCTCCATTTTCAAAGTGCACGCATAGCAGTTTCAATCCCTCCCTCATCTCCTACATTCTCTCTTTTTCACTTATAGGAACGTTCCTTGTCATTATATTGGGCCATCTGATAATCCAGGATAATCTCCCACCTCAAAATCCTTAATAATGTCAGCAAGTCTCCATTGCCACGTAAGGTAATATATTCCACATGCTTCAGGAATTAGGATATAGACATTTTCAGGACTATTATTTTTTTCTTTCTGCAATAGGAATGATAACCTAGGATTGTATTTACCTTGCTCAGAGTAAGCAATTAATATTTGAGTAAATGTATGCACAGGACATATCTAAGAAAAGTTTTAAGGACAGATAATAGTCGAAGTAATACAAAAACAATTTTCTAATTAACATGAGAAAGACATTAATAATACTTGAAGCCAACAACTTAAAATAACAACTTTTAAATAGTCATATAGTCATTGAGACTCAAAAACATAAAACTTACTCAATCTAGCTACACTGTGTCTCCTTACCCTCCTCCTTTTTTTTTCCTTGCGGTACTGCATTCTACCTCGGAGCTACACCCCTAGCCCTATTTTCAATTCTTTATTTTGAGATAGGGTTGCACTAAGTTGTTGAGGGCCTCAATAAGTAGCTGAGGCTGGCTGTGAACTTGCGATCCTCCTGTCTCAGCCTCTCAAGTATGGGGATTACAAGCATGTGCCACCATGCCTGGTTCTCACCCTTTTTCTGAGTCTGTCTCACATCCATTACTGTTTTATACCTAAATTGGCAAAATTATCATTGATACAGATTCTAAAACATTTGTTGTATTTATTCAAGAAAGAAGTACATTTCATTTTAAAATCAGATGAGCTATATCACTTCTGTATCCTGTTGCAGGTTCTAGTCAATGAGCAAGAGAAAAAAAGAAATAAAAGGCATAGAGATTTGAAAGAAGCAAAAACTGTCTTTATTTATAGATGATATATATGTAGAAAATCCTAGGGTAGCTACAAAAAAGGATAGTAGAAGTAGTAAATTTAGCAAGGTCTCAGGGTACAAGGTCAATATAAGAAAATCAATTGTATTTCTATATATTAACAACAAACCATTAGAAATTGAGTTAAAAATACCACTTACAACAGTATCAATGTGAAATAATTAGGGATAATTTAAATAAGATATGTGCATGGTACACTGGGAACTATGAAATATTGCTGAGTGAAATTAAAGAAGGCCTAAATAGAGAGAAACACCGTGTTCATGGATCAAAAGACTCAATATTGTTACGCTATCAGTTGTCTTCAAACTGACTTACAGATGCAATGTTCTCTCAGTAAGAATCCCAGCCTGTGGTTTTTTCTTTTTCTTTTGGTGCAAACTAAAAAGTTGATTCTAAAAGTTATTTAGAAATATCAAGAAGCTAGAGTACACAAATAACTTTGACATAGACGAACAAAGAAGAATTATACTATCCAATTTTAAAACTTATTATAAAGTTACAGAAATCAACAATGTGGTATTGCAGTAAGGACAGATATAAATCCATAGAACAAAAGAAGAAGTCCAGAAACCAGTGTGCATATGTATGCCAAATGGTTTTGCAAAGGTGCTGATGTAAAAGAGAAAGGTAGTAGTTGTCTCAGCAAATGATATATATTCACATGCAAAAACTTAAACCTCAGCCCGTGTGCCATACACAAACATTAAGAAAATGGACTATAGACTTAAGTGTATGAGATAAACCCATAGACTAAGGTTTCTAGAAGAAAACATAATTTTTCCTATAGTTTTCTTTGTAACATTGAGTTACGTAAAAATTTCATGGATACAATGCAAAAAAAAATAAACCATAAAAGAAAAAAAAGAATGAATTGGACTTCAACAAAATACTTTTGCTCTTTAAAAAATAGTTAAAGTTAAGAGATAATCTATAGGCTGGAAGGAAATTCTGCAAACCATGTAGTGTATCCTGAATAAATGATTATTACAATTTAATAATAAGAAATTAATTAAAATGGTTAAAAGATTTGAATACTTTGCAAAGCGGCAAATGAGCATGAAAAGATGCTCAACATCATTAGTAATTGGAGAAATACAAATTAAAACCGCTTATTGGAATTACTAGCATGATAATAACAAGTGTTAGTAAGGATTTGGAGCAGCTGGAACTCTTTCATATTGCTGGTGGAAATGTAAAATGACAGAATTACTTCAGAAAAAAAATTGGAGATGTCTTAGTAAGTTAAGCACATGCTTACATGTGACCTAGAGATTTTACTCCTAGGTATTTTTCTCCAGAGAAATGAAGAGATATGCCAAATGAAGGCTTGTATTCAGCAATAAAAAGGAATGAACTACTGATCACACAACAATATGAATGAATCTCAAAACATTATGCTGACTAAAAGAGCCAGATGCAAAAGAGTATATATATTGAAATTCTAGTAAAGAGAAGTCTGATCTTTAGGGCTAGAAGCAGATCACGAGCTGGAGTGAATGTGTGCAGGAAGAGTTCAATGAGAAGGTGCATACAGGGAACTGTTTTGAATGATTGAAGTGTTCTGTACCTTCTGTGGTACAATGAGTGCTGTGTGAATGTATGCCTCTATCACCCTGACTACTTTATCAAGATGTGATTATAATGCACTAATTAAAAAAAACCAAAAACAGGGCTGAGGGTGTAGCTCAGAGGTAGAATGACCCTAGGTATGTACATTGTCAAATTCTATAGAACTGTATATTCAAAATGAATTTAATTTGACACAAAATACATGTATAATTTTATTGTAGATAAGTTATAATAAAGTTGACTTGGATGAAAAAACTGAGTGAAGCATTTGCATTTTTTCTCTTTTAAAATATTCTTCCCTTTTGGACTATTATAGGCAACTTCTCAAATCAACTTGGTGGGTAAAATAGCTGTGTGACACTGGACAAGTAAGTTATTTCTCTGAAAAAAGCAATTTCTTCATCTGTAAAATGAATGAATTAAATTAGATGACTTCACTTTTTCATTTAATGGTCATTTATTAAGCCTAGCAAACTTAATATATCAAGAGATACAAAGCTAAAAAAGAAACAAGCTTTACCCTCAAGAAGACACAATCCAGAAGAAAGACAAGCTAACCTGTGGTCATGATACAGCATATACGTATTTAGGGTTTGAGGAGGGTCCATATGAGGAGCCTGCGTTCGGTTTTGAGGTTCAAGTTAGTTAGGAAAAGAGGAAAAAAGAAAAAGAGAAGGCTTCTAAGCAGAGGAAGCTGTGTGGGCAAAGGACCAAACAAAAAGGTATGCCCCGTGTTAGGTACTTCTGGTAGCTTAATAGGTCTAGAACATAGAATTTATCCCTATAAGGGTATGGGTGTATCTTACTTGAAAAAAAGTTAAAAAGCACCACTCTAGTTTGAGCAGTGTGTAGGCATGGGTTCTCTCTGTACTTACTGATACATATATTAGAGCGAATTGTCTAAAAGGCAAATAACTGCCACTAGGATCCTTTCTGATGCAAAGAAAATCCTTTGGTGGATATAACACAATGGTCCAGGGGAAGCCTGGTGGTGTGTGATCTGAGGATCAACAAGAACAAAGAGAAGCTTTTCAATCTCTTCATTCTTAGGTTGCAGAAGCTCCAGACCCTACATTCTTTTTCACATCCAGGTTCCCCGAAAGAATAAACCAAAGTCTTGTAATCAAGTTTAATCGGATCTTGCTGGTCGTAGACTTTGTACTGATCCTGAAGCAACCCCTGCAGCCAGGGGGATGGTCCATGGTAATTGTTTGGTCATCCCAGAGATCTTAGGGGTGGGAGTTAGGTTCACCTGAAGCATGTGGTGGAAAGGGTAAAACTCCAGTGAAAAGTTAGAGCCTTTGTGGAAGAAGGAAGTCTAGATACAGAGGGGAAAATTATGTTTTAAGAAAACATTCCCAGCTGGGCGTGGTGGCGCATGCACGCTTGTAATCCCAGCATTCGGGAGGCTGAGACCAGAGGATCCGGGTTCACGGCCAGCCTCAGCTACCTAGTGAGGCACTTCGCAACTTAGTGAGACTCGGTATCAAAATAAAGAATAAAAAATAGGGCTGGGGGTATAGCTTGGAGGTAGAATGCCCCTGAGTTCAATCCTCAGTACCGCAAAAAAAAAAAAAAAAAGAAAAGAAAACATTCCAGCTGGGCATTGTGGAACACACCTGTAATCCTAGTATTTGGGAGGCTGAGACAGGAGGATCACAGGTTCGTGGCCAGCCTCAGCAACTTAACAGGGCTATCTGCAACTCAGTCCAACCTTGTTTAAAAAACAAACAAAAAACAAAAATAGGGCTGGGGTATAGCTCAGAGGTAGAGTGCCCCTGGGTTCAATTCCTAGTAACACACACACACACACACACACACACACACACACGCACGCACACACACAAACACCAACAATTTTGGAACAAGTGAGGGAATACAAACTCAATGGACAAACTTCTTATGTCTTCTATACCTAGGATGAGTCAATGAAAGCTGCCTTGATAATGAAGTGATAATCAGAATAGGTATACAAAATACTATTGCTTCATAGTATAAGTACCATATGAGTGTATGAACAATTTTATGAGAACAAAGAGAAGAAAATAATTCTAGTTTATAGACTCCAGGTTATCTTCACAGCAGAGGAGATTTATGAGTGTGTCTGTGGAACATTGAAAAATGGAAAGGATCCTTTTGGCAGACACAAAATGAGCAGCCATAGGTGGTGGAGGACCAGCATGCAATCTGGTGAGGCTGAAGCACAGGATAATGGATCAGTGGTGATGGCGGGGAGTATGGAAATGGAAAGACCCAGCTCTCAAGAATTATTCCTGCCATACTACAGACTTTATGCTTTAAGCAATGAGGAACTGTTGAATTTTTAGACTAGAAATGACCCCAACAAATCTGCACTTAAAGAACTACAGGAATAGATGAGACACTTGTCAAGACAAGAAGGAAGAGAGTAAGTATGGAGAATAAAGCTAAGTTTTGAAGTAGTGGGTGAACTGAAATCCAGAAGAGCCAAACACCATTCTTCTATGAGGCCAATCACCATCAGTGCCAGTGGCATGTTAGCACTGGTGGCTCAGATCTTGTGGTCACTGGCAGAGCAGAGGTGAAGGCTGTCAGTGCCTGCGAGGAGATGACATGGGAGAATGCAAGAGGAAGGAAGTCCAGAGAGGTAGCGTGAGGAAGTGCAGTTAGAGGTGGAGTAGCAGGTCTGGTTTTGGGATTGAAATTCAGAACCAATGCCTAGAACTACCTGTATCAATGAAAAGGATCTGTTATGTCATGGTCCACTCATTTTCTTATAGACACAGTCTTGAATGATCAAATGCTAATGAAGTTGGGCATTCGTAGATTATCTTCTACCACTTGACCTGAAAATGTCACATATAATATCAATTGCCAACAATATATTTGCTTGGTAATTTGAAGTTTTGTTTTTTTTAAATCACTTTCAAATATGTTTTCTTACTTGGTCCTACATACTTCTGTAAGGTAAATAGTCCAGGTCTAATAACTTTCTACTGTTTATTTCCCTCTCACCCCCAAATTATAGGTGATAGAGATTTAATTTTTAGGGATTTACAGCTAGGGCTAGGGTTTCCCAAACTAGTGTACTAGACTACTACATTGCCTTTTTAAAAAAAGCTTATGAATATTCTTGTAAAGAAGGAAGCCAAATGCAGGCATATTTGTATATATGACACTAATCATTTTAAACAAACTTTACTAAAATTTTTGCCATTTTCTCAGAATAGAGGAAGGCAGGGGACATTAGCCACAAGTATGTGCCTATCTTTTCCATATATGTGCATCTATATGCATTCAGTGATAAAGTGTGTGATTATAAATATGTTACTGTTAAAAGCAATAAAATGAAGTTTATTAAGAATCAATTGGGTTGATCAATCAGGTTTGATCCCCAGCACCACAAGAAAAAGCAATCACAGAATAAATTATTATTTAGTCCTCAGTATAAGTCAATAAATACCTGATGAATATGAGTATATAAAATAGGTTTTCAAAATAACAAACTAGTTATACCAAACTTTACCACACTTAAAGTCTTATGTTAAATTTTATACATTTTAAACATATGCTGCCTAAATAAAAGATCCATGAAATAATTTAGGATAATTCTTAATAAAATTCTAGTCAATATGAGTATCAATCTATTCATTTACAGTTTTACTGAAGTGATCAGCACCTTGAATTTGAAACTAGTCACAGGATAGTTTTTGGATTTTTTTTCCTACAAATGATCATTCCATATTATTGAAATGGCAGGTCTTTAGAAAGTAATACAAAATAAGGCCTTTTTTTTTTTTTTTTTTTACAATAGAGACCAAAATAAAACCTGATGCTTCAAAATGACGTCTTTAGTTTGAGAATGAGTGTGTACGACCCACCTATGGTGTCTCTTAGCTGCTGTGCCCCAGAAGTTAATCTCACTAAACCAAGTTTCAGCAGAAGCAGATGTGGTTTTGATTCTCATTCTCTCCCCTCCCTCATATGTCCTCCTTGTATTCTTCAGGAGAAACAGAATCTGGCAAAAGCCTCAGCCATATCAAGGCTTCTAAAGCAAGAGATGGAAGGTTAAGAAGTACCAAGGGCTCCCCCTATGATTTTCTGACTTTTAGAGAGTGAAGAATAAAATATTGTCCGATGGAGATAATTGTATTTGACCTTTCCCTGTAGAGATGCTTAAGGGAGAAATAAAACAGAGAAAATGGAGAAGCACCTAGAAAATCCCTCATGAGCAAAAAATTGCTAAAAATACCAAAGTATGTTTGAATTCCTACTTAAAAGTGTTATCTTTTTCAAGCTTTATCACACCCTACACTACCCCTAGCTAAGTGAAGAGCAATTTTATAAGACAAAAACAATACATTATCTAGGGATAAATTTATAAACGGACATAAAAGAATTGTCCAAGAAGCTACATCACCTCTTGAAGTTTATTACAGTATCTTCAGTTGTTATTGCATATATTGTCACATGCCTTTTACAAGTCAGGATTACATATATAGTGAGCTTGATTTAGCAGAAGTCGTGTCTATTGCTTCTCTCTTGAAAATCAGCAGCATGCAGTGCAATATTTGGTGTGCAGTTATTGTTTCAAAAAGTGAAAAATTACTGAGCTTTAACTGAGGAGGAACATGATATTTATTGGCTTATATGCAAAGTTTAATTTTGGTTTTATGCAGAGTTTGCATAGTTCATGATTAGTTTCTAAATGAAAAACTAGATGTGTTGTCAATGACCTTGAAGAAGATCAGGTGACAGTAGCAAACAGAAAAATTTGAAGAAGAGGCATAACTTTTAAAGTAGAAAGGTCAGCAAGAACTGCCTGAAACAAACAAAAAACAAAAATAAGTATTAATAGGAAAGTGAAGCCTATGAAATAAGATACAACAGAAATATTGTTACAAGGTAATTTTGACATCAACACAATTCTAAATTCTCGGGATTATCTTAATTTTCAGTACTATAGCTATAATTTTTCTTTCTTTTCTGAATCTCTTAATGGTAGTACATATGCAAAAAGTCAAAATGCAGTAGAACATAACATGGACCTTAGCCTTGAGCCTTCTTCAAATATACAAGGTAGCATGAGTTTATAAGAGGTCTAACATTTCAACTTGCTTCTATAAATAAACATACATTATAAATCCTAGACCCGTTATTCTAGTGTAAGGAGTAACTGACTGCAGGAAATAATTTTGAGATGTTACTAATGTTTATTCAGTTCCAAGACGCATAAACATCCTCTTCCCTTTAAACAAAGCATGTAGGCAGCTATTTTAAGGATTAAATTTATATTTCTGTGAGAGATAACAAATAGAGTAATATGGTAAGCACTATTTAATTGAACCATATTTCAGGCATAAATTATAACACTGAAAATAAATCAGCTTTTTTTGACTAGGTTACCATTAAAAATAACCAAATGTGTCCTTACTATGTCATCCAAACACATACTCTTTAACTTTCTTAACTGGTTTTGCTGCTCTATGACTATAACACATGGGCGTGAACAATAAGAAAACATAACATAGCTCCAATCATTTCCATTAAAATTACTAGGTATCTCCTTTCCCATAATGGTCATAATGGTTTCCTATAATAACCTTGTTTATGACCCCTTCATAAGAAGGTTGTTTTCAAGTGATTAGGGAAATCTTAAGACTTAATATTACTTAGTTCAGAACTTGCAGGTTTTACCCTCGTTCAAAAAATTCAGCTACAAGTAAAGTGTGTCCTATGCATCAGAAAGTGAAGTGACTGAGCCTGGCAATCCCTCAGGAACTATTTCCATCCCATCTGAGTGAAACTTATCCTTACTTCAGCTGCAGCCAGTGATGTCACCTCCATCAGGTTCACTGCTCGGAAAGCAAACACGGCAGCTGCCAGGACTGGAAAAGAATGCACACTATGTCAACTACTGGCCTGCTCAGCAACCCGGCACTGTTACTGCTCTGCCCACAAGCCACTATGAAAGCTCAGACCCAGTGCTTCACACAGCTGAACCCCTGCATTCTGAGTAAGGTCTTGTGATGAGTGGAAACTGTCTTACTGCAGAGAGCAGAGACTGATGGCCAGACAAACTGAATGCCACAGTTTGGAGAGAAAGGAAAATTCACTGGTCTCAGAAGGGTCACTTTTATAAGTTGTTTCTTTCATAATTACAACTAAGGTTCTAAGTTTTAAAATGGTATGAGGCTCTCTTTGAGCCACTTTTATCCACTCCTTTAATTCGGACTTTCCCTTTTTCCCTGCAGCATATTTACAGAACATTTATTTGTAATTGTACAACTTATGATGGCATTGATGCCCTTCCTATTCCTTCCTCTATGAAATTATATTTGAAGGAATATCATTATAAATCAAAAGTTAGAGTACTCAGGATTGATGCACCAGAACAACAATGCTAGGAAAAGGGTAGGAACTTGGGAATAATTACATAAAGATTTTTTTTTCTTTTTTTTTTTGCGGTACTGGGGATTGAACTCAGGGGCATTCTACCTCCGAGCTATACCCCCAGCCCTATTTTTTATTCTTTATTTTGAAACCGGGTCTCACTAAGTTGCGGAGTGCCTCACTAGGTAGCTGAGGCTGGCCGTGAACCCGGATCCTCCGGTCTCAGCCTCCCGAATGCTGGGATTACAAGGGTGCGCCACCACGCCCGGCTACATAAAGATTTTCATTTAGTATTTTATTTTCATTATGCCTCTTTAAATTTTTCTACAAAGGCAGTTGTAATCCAAAGTAAACCTGCCTTAAATTTACTTCCAAATCAGTTTATTTTTCTTATGCTACACTGACCGTTTAAGGTTATATACAAGAAGTTAAATAGATATTTTTAACCAAGTGTTTTGTTTTTGGTTTTACTATGTAGATTTGTATACTTAAATATTTTCTTTCCTTAATTTATATATGTTTTAGACATTTGAAATTTAGTAGATATTGCAAATACATTTGAAACCTGTATTTTTCTTTAAAAATAATCTCATGTTCTGTCCTACATGTAAAATATCTTGCTAAGCTATACCATCAGTTTTCCTATACATAAAATATAGTTTTCCCCATCCTCTTCATTGTTTTTAAATTCTTCAGTAAAGATGACTGTTGTGATTCCATACTAATGTAATTGACTTT